>JAODLL010046310.1:0-44978 GCA_026546735.1 Forbesichthys agassizii | reverse complement strand
CCCCAGCCCAGGCCACACTGTTCTCTAGAAAATGGGGGTAAAAGGATTGTCTATGTTCTGTGAGGGTGCAGGAGTTAGAAACAAACCATAAGAGGTGCTGTGATTGTCCATCTAAGAGGGTTCTTCCAGGGCCAGGAGGTTTTAAAGGGCCGTGCTACGGCTTTTCGTCTCTAAAATATCTGGGCTATCCCACACTCTTCAGGTTGTCTCTGTGATTTTAAGTGGCCATCTTCTATCATTGGAAACATGATGGGAAAAAAAGCAATTCACATGATCTGTACATGGAAACCTATTTCACAGTGCTGTGTGTAGAGAATGAAAGTGGTAGGTTAGTTATTGTGGCCTACTCCAGGTCTATCTGGAGGCAGAACTGTCCTCACATGTAAGAAAAAATATGTGTGTTTGGCGTCAAATGCAGCAAATTATTTGCCATGTAGTGAATATATACAGTAGTTGGTGTTTAATATGTACAGTCAGTATAATGTTGTATAGCCTACAGTTACATTATACAGTACAGTATAATGGATTGGGATAGAGATGTAAATAAGCAATAGGAATCAGAGCATTTAACATTCAATCACCCAGGCATCATTAGCATATAATAAATGAAAACATTGAGTAGCGCTGCTCTGAGCGCAGACATAATCACTGAAGTGAAAGTGGTATACTTAACAGAAACTAGCTTACATTACGAGCAGCCAAACCCTGTGTTGAGCAGCACAGGCTAACAATGTTTTAAATGATGTCTTATTGCCCTTTAGACAAGCCATAATTGTTAATTAAAATCAAACAAGGGTGCCCTTATTTACCATCATGTAGCCTAGTAGGCCATCCCACGATAATATGCACCGGGTTCCTTTATATCACGTCTTGGGCACTGCTGTTTCAGTTTTCACGACCAGCCCATTCTAGATGTTTCCAGAAGGTCCCCATGATAACATCTTTATAACCAGTGGAATTCAAGTGGTAATGATGGAATACAATGCATTGTTCCTGCTTGTAATCCGTTGATGTTGCTGAATTTCCCCTGTGGCCATTCAGTGGAGGGAAGGGGGGCATTTTTCAGACAACAGTTGGGTGCTGCATGGCCACATCGACAACTCATTGTACAAATGACCCTCGCAGAGCCAAGAAAAGTGGGGGCACTCAAATGGAGAGCTGCACAATTTGAATTGATTGGATTGAGGCACAAACAGCCGCAAACAGTTATTCGATGATATTGTATTAATGCTCAAATCAAATTGTTACGAGGAATCGTTGGCCTACATCTTCACGGGGCTTTTCCTTTACGTAAACATCCATTACATGCAGTTATGCTATAAACAAGTGACACTTAGCATCAAACACTGATAAGTCACACTTGATAAGCCAGTAGTACATTGCACACTGATTATTCTTCATACACCATGCTCGTTTCTGATTTTATGGCACAGGATACTTCATAATACTTCATTGCACTTTATAGATATTTTCACATTTTAATGTATTTAAAGGTTAACATATATTCTTAATGTTTCAACTCATTCAACTAATTTCAATTACTTTCAACATTTAAACAAACCAGTTTGAGGATTAGCTAGCCCACGCAGTTTCTTCAGGAACTGCACATATTGTAGTTCTTCATACATTTGTCATATTAGCAACCAGGGACAATATTTGTGTGCGTATAAACACAGTAGCTTTTCAATATACAGTAGTTGCCTCCTGTGTCAAATCCAACCAGTACTATACATTTGTTGCAGATACCTCTATCAGATCTGGGATACAGATATTTGCAGCAGATCTAGTACCTACTGCATTTAGATTTCATTATTTTGTTGGGTAATGTGTCTCTTCTGTTAATCCATTCTCTACCACGAAAACATGCCAAACCCTGCAAAAGCAACTTAAAGGATGTTTTGCAGATTCTTACATGATGTAAGTAGCTATAGGCTACACCCAGAGTCTTTCTCCACTAAGCTTATATCTGGATTTTCTTCATTCCAAGATTACTTATATGGGTGACTATTTGATTGCAGCCCAATCTGAAACGGTACAGCAAATCACAGGGCATTTGTTGAATAGGAGTCAAAGTTAGAGCTTAGCCACAACAAACAACTTTTTAACTTCCATTTTGGGATTCAAAGATCAACACTGTATTTAGCCACAAAAATAGATCTAGTTCGCAAATAAATTACAGTATAATGCTTGTTAATTATTCCTATACAATGATTATATTATATTAAATTATGACAATTAAAAGACTATTTATATTGTAACATTCTTAACTTGAGGCTTCCATGGAAGACCTTTGTTTAAGACACACTGTGGGAACAAAGTGCCTTAAACAAATGGCAATTTTCAAAGTGCACAGAAGATGATAAAATGTCCAGGCTGGTGTGTGCTAGCAGTGATAAAATTGCTTACTCCCAAACGGCCTCCATCAGCTTCCCTCTCTTGTGGATAAAAACAAATATAAAAAGTGCAAACAGAAACTGTCCATACGCCTTAACAAGTTTTTTTTGCAGTCTGCAGTTTTTTTGACTTGCCAAATTACATGCGGGTCCTTGAAATATATTATTCTCCTAACTAGCCTATTGTGCCTGCTAATATTAAGTGGTTACTGGGCATTATGTTTCCATACAATTAGGTAATTAGTGTTAAACTATGTTATTTCATTGCGTGACAATTACCACCACGTCTTCACTCAACAATTGTTTTTAAAGAAGAATGTCCTGTGTCGATATCTACATGCTTGTTCGATTTTGAGCTGCTTAAAATTAAGAATTAAAACCGCTGGCGGACATGCTTGTGAATGTAAAGCCTTAATAATCCACATGAGAATGAGGGCTCTCTGTAGGGAAAGCTGGAAGCAAATTTCTAGATACCTACTAAAACATTTGGAACATCCTCATGTAAAAGGCAATTACAATTTATTCATACAATTCAAATCATGTTAAAGATATTCTTGGTATTTTGTAGCCTTGTACCAGCACACATCTGGGGCAGTAATCTATTGGTCTGGGTGTTGGACTCCCAGTCTGAAGGGTTGTAGGCTTGAGGCCCGGAGTAGACCTACTGTACCTGTAAGCATCCTTGAGCAAAATGTCCTTCCTGGTCCACGTAATACTTGTTATTTTACTCACTGTAAGTCACTTTAAATAAAAGCATCTGCTAACCCTAGTGACCTAATTGTAATTTTACCTGCGTCATCGTATCGCTCCGTTTAAATCAATATTGTGCACATTCCTTTACAAGTAAACATTTTGCTACCCTGTAAGTCTAGTAACAAGATGATTTCTAAAACACGCACACATGGATGGAGCGTGCCCATAGGGGCTTTAACGCCTTGGGAGACCGGGGTTCGAATCTGAATGGCGGGCATTTCCCAATCCTTTGTTAAATCTCTCGCCCACTTATTTTTTGTCTCTCTCTCTGGTTTTGCAGCAGGCATGGACACAAAAAGGTGTAAAAACATAGAAGAGAAAGACATTGAACAACAACATACTGCACTTATTTGTTCAGACAACGAATAGCCTCTGGGATAAAAGAGCGCCCCAATCTAGCATCCTGTATCTACACCCTGAGGGGAGAAGGTCAAACTGAAGACGATACATGTAGGGAGTCCTGACGATTCACTCCAGCTCCTAGTTACCTTCCTCTGATAGACGTGACTGAGATCACAGCCAGCGGTTTTAGTGCACGTCCTCACAATTAACTTCACTAGCATCGCCATGCCTGCTAGTAACGGACAACAATACACCAGTATAGCCCATTACAAAACTGCATATCCATAATGCAAGGTCATCATTCGGGAATTAAAGATGGATTCAGCATTGTACTAAGCTAGTTTAGCCAGTTCAAATATATATCAAACTATCTTTTACCGGCATCGCTGGCTCCACCTTTTATTTGAATTGATGGGACAGTAATGGCTGTGTATATTTCCAAAGAGAAAACCTTGGCGTGTTGCAACACACACGCAGGACCTGCCCCCACGTGAACATGCGCTAATGTCAAATATAAATGCAGTGTGAGAAAGCTCACATCACGCTGATGAGGTCATTCTCACGAAGGAGGCCATGTTGTGTTTTACTGAGAAAAGCAAGCACTATATATATATATATATATATATAATGTATATTATTTATATATTATATATTATCCATGCTAAATAAATAAATACATATAAGAATGGCATAGCACCTGTTCTATGAATTGTTATTGTCTGTGCTACTTCAGGTACATTATGGTCTACACATATGTTCGTTTACTTCATATCCAAATGTGTATGCCACTGGACCAGAATCCACATCAAACATGATGAACAGCAATGTAAAATAGAAAAGTAACCTTCTGTTGTACTGTAGCCCGCTTGCCTCCTATGGCGATAATGCCATGGTAATTAGAACCCCCAGCAAGAGTCCAAAACCTTAACGGTTTCAGGTCTGAATACTTGACAAAAGAGCTGACGGAGGTACAAGTCCAGGCTAGTGCTAATGGAAGGTCTCGGTGAACGCTCAGGTGTGCTTTTGATGGATGGTCTTTGGTGCATTGTCCTTTAAATCTACTGCCCTCTTTACTGTACACACACAATCAATTATTTTGAAAGGTACAACCTCTTTTCCAAACCTGCAAGGAATTATTGTAGGCCTTCTATACATGGGAAATATGAGGAGGATTAATGGGAGATGCATAAATACAATTTGTGTACAACTTGGAAGCAGCCTGCAGTGACTCTTGTGTGGATGTGATCTGTTTCTTTAAAGAGTTTTAGAGTTGTATTATTGTGCCAGAGTCTTTTGACAGTTCACTATAAGACAGATCGTCAGCCCATACCAGATAAGCTGATTTGAATGGCCAATGCATATAAAATGTTATCTAACATATCCTACACAAATTAACTCAAGACAATTGATTCGAGGCAAATCCATTTTCTTTTTCGTATCAGCGTTTTCTAAATGCATTTTAAATTAAATTGTTTTTTAACAACGGCTGCAAAACTATTTCCTTGAGAGCCAACTGTCTGCATTTCAAAGCATCAGGTATTTCTTTACAAAAAGTGACCAATGTGATAAGGTACAGACTGGTTGTTGTGCTTAGAATTAAGTCTCCCATCTATAATCGATAAGGTTGGTTTGCAATAATGATTTGCAACTAAATGCTGTGGTCCGATTGTCTGATTAAAAAAAGAAAAAGTGCTCAATATTAATGTAAATAGACTCATACCTGTAGAACATGTATTGACTCAACATATTGTATAATGTGTACGAAGTCAAAAAACGTAGCAAATATGTTTTTGATTTCTTTTAGCTCATGGGTTTGCAAATTTCCAATTTTTACTTTTTGTGTTGCTAGTGCCTCCACTGACACTTGTATGTTATAGTCAAATATCTATATACTGTAGAATACTGTAGAATACTGTAGGATATTATGTCATTCTCCTATGTACTACTATCAATTTCCTTCCAGCTAAATTGTTTAAATTAGTGCCCATCTAGGAACCCTTTCTAAGAGCTTCTCAAAAAGGTTAATGGTCCTATTTTCCACCAAACAGGGTCTCCAGGGACACAAGCCTCTCTCGTTTCTTAAGGGTGTTCCTTTAATGTTGACTATCTACCTACAGAGAGCATATACCGCTCCTGAGCCAAGGCAGCCTTGTTAAACCAGTTCATTGCTCAAGCGAAACACATGTAAAAATAAATCAGGTCTGTGTTGGGACATTCCATGGCATGGAGCACAAAATGTCTTGGCAAGCTGATTTTGAGGTTAGTTTAAAAATGTTTGTTTTGTGATTGCATTTGTTGGGTCCAGAAATAAACCAGGAGAATAAAGGACTTGGACGCTTGTCTTTAATGTTTTGTATTAAAATAAATGCAATAAAATATATCCAAAGTTACAGATCGTCTCTGCAGAGGACTTATGGTGACAGAACATCTCAAGTCAGTCTCCACCCAAAAAGCACGCGATTCTCTCCCCCCTATTATGTTATACGCACGCAAGCCGGACATTAGAGCAATAGGTTAATTGACATAGTTTATACTTCATATAATAATATAGTTTCCACATATTCTAAAGCAAGGTTATAATGTTGTGTGTTCCACAAACGACATTTCTTCTTCAAACGAGAATCGGCTAGCTTAATCTTCTCGCTAAACTCTGCCTGCACAGACAGAAATGTAATTCTGGCCACAGACAAAGTGTCTCAATTCTGAAAAGAACCTCATGGACTAGACTGTCTCCAGGCCTTCAAAGCAGGTGTTAAGATCTCTGCAATTGGGTGGTCACGGTTCGCAAATGAATGCAACAGCCTGAGAGAATATTTTAGGCTTGTCAATCAGACCAAACGTTGATGTGAGCAGCCCTCTATAGCTGTGGCAAGCGGCAATACATTCGGGAAAGGGGGAGTCTAGCTAACCTGACACCTTCGAATGTTTTCTCCACTTGAAGCTGTAGGTCATAAACCATCTTAAATCCCCCAAAATTGTTTTTCTCCGCACCATGAGATAGAGAGCGCGAGCAGGGTTTTGTTTGCCAGTACAGTACATTTTAATAAGACAGATGAGCGAGAGAGGTGAGAGTGTTTTCAAGGGGAAGATAAATTGTCGGAGACCTATAGCTGACTCTGGGCCATATTGCGAATGAATCAATGGTCTATTAGACGATGAAGCCGGGCATGAAAACGCATCTATCCTGTGTCAAGTGATACAGAGGTCAGTGAAGACAGTGGGGAGATATGTGTGCTATACCGTCACATCTGAGGCCACACTGTCACCATGCTGGTTGTAGCCAAGTGGAGCTGTCGTGTTGATTCTTCTTCTTATTCCCTTTAATGTCTCTGTATGTTAGCGTAGACATAAGTGTCACCCGCCCACCACAGCCACAACAAATGATGTTTCATCGTCAGTGCTTCTGGGGATAGCACGCTCGCCAGCAGTTTGCATGCAAAACAGAATGTGATTCCGTGTTCATTAGCGGGGCCAAACTTTCTCCCAGATTTTGGTTTTACAAAGGAATTTTTTGACTCGGAAAATAGACCATCTCCAAATGACGAAGAGGATCAATCAAACAGTTGGAAGTGAAATGGAGAGCTCAGCTCTTCAAATGAAGTTGACAGATGCCACACATTAATGGCATCCCTCGGCTATCTTTGGCCAATCATCAATCACTAATGTGCCACTGGTAATTACTCTATTTACACTGGTCAACCCCCTAATGAGGGTTAATGTGCCGAGGGGAACATCAGTCTAGCACTTAGATTACACAGCAAACAAAAACATCCCAGCAAGAGTCCCAGCTACTCTCCTATATGTCCATCTAGAAGATCGAAGGACATTGTTCTAGGAGCAGCTTTAATTGTATGACAACATGTCAGTGTTTAATAGACAGGGAAGAAGCAACATAAACCGGGAGTGTATGAAAAGACAGTATTTCCCTGATTGCCTTAGGAGAGAATAAGAGCATTTGCGATACAGGTGGTGATATTGCCATTGTAGGGATGCTGCAGCGAGAAACTTTCATGGACTGGTCATGAACAATTTAATAAGCTATCTTCGGTTTAAAAGGCATTTGTCTAGCATGAGCAAACATCCCTGCTGCTGTCTCATGTCTAAATGTTGAGGAAGAATGAGTATATTTTACATCATGAGTTACCCGTATTGGGGAAACTGGAAATGAGTCATTTGAAGTCATTTGAAAAAATAATTTAATTGAAGGGAGTGAAAGAGATTTAAATAAAAAAGACACCAATCTGCCATCTCTAGTGGCGAGTCTAAAAGCCTCAAACAAGAGAGAGTGGCGGTAGGCTGCTTGTGTGGCTGGAACCCAGGAACCACTTCCTGGGTTCCAGTGAGGCATTTGTCTCCACACCCTTCCTCTCTTGACTGGGACCAGTGGTGATTCAGAAGGTTCTAATATCATAGATTTTTGGGCTACACTATATACAGTATATATATATATATGAATGGACAAACTCACAAACTCACCCAGTAAAAGTTGAGCATTTTTTGAATCTGACGGAACCTCCCATCCTGTCTGTTTTGCTGTAATAGTTCTCTATGGCGTTTTGTCCTACCTAGTTACAGTAACTAGGTAGGACAAGTGAAAGGGTCCCAAGGGTCTTGGGAAAGGTCAATTGGATAAATGTATGGCTAATATATTATTTAACTGATGAGTATTAAAACAAATGCACCCCCCTTACAGTTGTTATGAATGGGGAGACCAGCTATACAGACCAAAACTGTTTTTAAAAACAGGCTGTAAACATGTGAACAAGCCATGTTTGATGCCTGAGTAAAGGGCTGTACCACCACTGGCCAGTGCTTTGATAAGAAAACAAATGAAAGATTCATGATACAAATGTCAAAGTCACTGAAAAGCAAACTCTTCATAAGGGAATGTGCAGAACGTACATTGTATGTTGTTTCTTTGGAACAATAAAAGTCTTGTTTTGAAGGCCCACAACCACCCCGTCTTGCTTATTCTTCTACATTGCCATGGGAACCCGCAACAAATTATGTCTGCTGAAATATCGCTCCCCGCAATATGATGACATTTAAATAGAGCTATCAAGCATTTTCCTTTTCGCTATCTAGCGTGTGACACCAAGTCAATTTAATTATTAGGGATGGTGTCATGTTCCCATCAGCCTCCAATAGCACACCACCGCATATGTATGATGGAGACTTTAGCTTCGAATGGTAACCACATTGGGTTTTTATCTTCCCACAGAAGGGCAAAAGGTGGTGGAATGCCTATACGACTGAATTAAGCCGGCTTACAGCGCTCCAGTGAAGCCCCGCTCTTGACACTGTCCTCCTATACACACCTACTCAGTCAACAATTGACCAATCGCAAGCCCCTCCCCAGTTTGCCTGGCCTCCAATACCTGTGTGTTCTCAAGTTATAGCCAGTAACGGCAGGTGAAATGGGCAGGACTTGGGATGGGTCAATTGTACTTATTATCAGTCTATTTGGATAAAGGCGTCTGCTAAACACTGTAAATGTAAAATGTAATATACTCAATACTTGGTACTCAGTTTCACTTACATCTATTCAAGCTTTGTATGACTTTCCACAATGTAATTAATGTCCATGACCTCTCTGGAATCAATGAAAGGAATCTCTTAATGGTAAAAGCCTTGCCAAGGACTATTTTAATAACTGTCATTAGTCATGTTTTATCCATCGACAAGTGGTTCATCTTTGACTGCACGAATGAACAGCTGAATCAGACAATATATTGGTCTTGAGTAATATTTAAATGCTGTTGTTTGGTCAAGCAACACCAGGGCCAGAAGGGGAAGCCCCCATTCCCGTAGTCTCACAAAGCCAGCCTTTACTTAAGTAAAGTCTAGGAGACAACGCTTGCTAACTGCATCAATACCCGCCTACTTGACAGGTGTCACGTGTCGTGGGCGAGTGGACCGAAAATGCACCACAGCAGGGTAGGTGAACACTATCCTCGCGAGACAATCCTGATCTTGCGAGCTTCAGTTTAATTTTTCCCTGAGAATCAGTCTGGAAACCCTCTGAATCATTTTGAATGTGTCCGAGTAGCAACTGAACTTTCGCCCGTATAGCTATAAACACGACGCTGATTGGATAACCACACCCGTATAGCTATAAATACGACGCTGATTGGAAAACCACGCCCGTATAGCTATAAACACGATGCTGATTCAAAAGTTCAGTTGCTACTAGGACACATTCAAAATGATTCCGAGTCTTTCCAAACTGATTCTCACGACCAAATTAAACTGAAGCTCTGAGGCTACAGTAGGTGAGCACAGATTTAATAATCAAATCAATACGAGCGGCAAAGACAAATGACAAAAATAACAACGAACCGACAAAAACAAGGCATAACTCAAGAGCACAACACAGGCCATTGTACAGAACGTAAGAGAGCAGGTGAAACCAATACACTTTGCATTGTGTGGACATTAATTACAATGAAACTAAATATAAGAAATGCATTTATAGCACAGTAAATTACTAAACAACTATGGGTAGCATTTTATTTGAAGTTGTGTTCATTAAGACTGACAAAACACTGTCATAACCGTGACATGACACATAACCTGTCAATTTTTGTCATGACAAGTTGACATTAACCATGGCGAAATAACAGATTGTAACCATTGTAATAAAGCTTTATGACGTATTTATGACAAGTGAAAATGTTACCACTGTAGATGAGGTCAAGTTAAATAGTCATGACACTGTTAGAAATACATTTGACAGTGTAATACAATGTAATGAAATCTTAATGACAAGTCAAATCGTTGTTTAATGTCAAGTTGTCATAAAGACATTGACGGTTTATTTTGCCTTAGTTAATGTCAAGTTGTCATGACAAAGACAGATCCCAAGCAATGTCAACTTGACATTAAACATGATATCATTTACCGGATTACAGCTAATGACAACAGTCATAAACATGTATTAATTGTTATGACAGGTGTCGTGGTTATGACAGTGTTATGTCAGCCTTAATGAAGACAACTTCCTATAAAGTGTTACCCAACTATGTAAATACTAATCATTTCCATGTACAACACTTTAAAGGTATTTGTTCGACATAAGTGGAACAAGCAAATGTAATCACAAATCATCTTAATGAAGGTTATTTCACACTTGTTTTTCTGAAGTACATGCAACACAGTTAAACTACCTGATTCGTCAACAGTTTAACATCAAAACTACAACAGCGTACACATCATGTTCACAACATGACATGTTTGTTACACCTGGAATAATATTATATTTAATTAGTGATTAGTACAAGTGTGGACTTTTATCAAGATGACATGTTCTGTAATAACCAGTGATGCGAAAGCATTTATTTTGCCCAGTAATTAGTTACATGTAAATATTTCCACAGTATTTACTATTAATCACATAAAGTGGACAATATTACAACATTGTAATATTGTCCACTTGATATAATATATATATAAATATATTTTGGCATGTTGCCTAATAAGTCTTTTTGTAACACTAGTGGTTTCCACCACGAGGGTAATTTTGGATACAAATGGATGGAAAAATGATTCTCATTTAGAAAATTACAGGGACAGCAAACAAGTGTGTGGTTCCTTTTTGTTCCCTGTAGCTATTATAGTAACTATTAAACCATAAAACAATAACCCATATGTAACCACAACATGGTGTCAACGTCCCAATCATCTATTGGCTCTTCAACTGTCTGTGTCTTTAGGTAGAATGCATAGAGAAGTTCACCAATCTTTGAAATGCTGTAACGCTTTCAGGCAGCCTGCTAAGATGGAACATTATGTTGCCCATAGTCCTTACTGCCCACCCAAACGTTACTAAGAGTCTGGTCATTTCTGTAGTAACTCCCTCTGGAACTGTATTTCAGATGTCTATTTGAGACTTTGAAAGGCAACAATGCATTCTGGTCTGAGGTTTTTAGACATGAAGTAGTGTTGTTTTTCTTTTCATAGCCTCGATCGCATTCAAAGGCATGTGTTTATTCTTATTCTTTATGAGTGAAAGATATTCCCATAAACATATAATCAGATTACATGAGTGACATTCACAAGTCACATCAAGTGTTAAGCGTTTTTATAGAAGGAAATATAATGAACCAATACTTATGCTACTTGTATGTTGTATGTATCTAAGATTAGAGTATCTAATAAATGTTTTGAACAAGAGAAATACCACAAAACAGAACAATGGAACTGGTATTTCTGTGTGACTAGCAGCTGCTACTGAATTTGTAGACATGTTTTACCCCTTAAGAAAGAGCCAGTGTTACATTAGGAGAAGGAGGCCGTGTGGAGATACATTTCCAGACACAAGTCCGGGGAAACTGCACTTTTTCAGTCCTTTATCTCTGAAAAATAGAAAATAGACAAGTCTGCCTACATACAGATAGTGGCAGCTGGCTTGTAGTGGCGCGAACGGAGAATGGAGATCTCATGTATCAATCTGTCTTCGTAGAGAAACACCTATGGCCCGGGGTGTGAGATGTAGGCCACCGGCATGACAAACAGCAGAGGCGGATTTCCCTTGCTCAGCAAAAAATGGTCTAGCTGGTCTACTCCGGTGGCACTGTATACTCTGGGTACAGTCATTTGTTTAAAGAGACCGCAGTGGGAACACACATATCTATCACGGCGAACACGGAGGCAGGAATTGACTGAGTGGCTCGCAGCGGGCGCGACCCGGTCCCGAGGATTACACATACTACTGTAGCCGGAGAGAGTGACTTCATGGTGGTGCGGGGAATGCTGGTGTAGACTCAGGGTGTCAAACTGTGTGTGTGTGTGTGTGTCTGTGCTCGCCATAGCTATTCACCCGGTTTAGATTTCTTATACTTTGACACCATGAAAATACATAGAAACTTTCACTGAAGCTCGTGATAAAGTGCGTCAAGCAATGGTTTTACATGTCACAGAAAGGCGTAACAATATGCAACTAAACTGGTCAATCACTACATTTGCTAACATTTAACGGTTAGTGGTCAATAAAAGTTGTTGTTTGATGAACATGGTAGTAGACATGCTGGTTTCTATTTGTCAGAGTAGCCTAGTATTGATCAATCACGTCTGTGTGGTGAGCATAAGTTTTGTCCCATAAAACAAAAACTAAAAACTGCCATAGCCACCTAAAAGGGAAAGAGGTTATTGCCGTATTTCAGATTGTATCAACTAACTTTTTGGCTCCCAGAGATCATCGTGCACAAACAACACATTAGCTGCCACCTCAGGCCTATGTCTCAGCCTCGTCCGTCCATTAGCACTACGTCACATGAGCAACTGTGCTGAACGTCTGATGATTATACCCCTGTATGCTCGACACAGGACTCTTGTATGTAGATTTCCACTGGCTGTTAGTGTTGTCACTCACAAGTATGTATGTGTAATTTCCGGCGCAATGCTATTTCACTGTTTTATCTGCTAGATCGATTCGTTTCCCAACAAATTCGTCATTGCAAGTTACGTGGTGGTCATGCATGTCAATCAAAATCCCTCGCTTGTCAAGTAGGCGGTTAGCCAGCGCTGTGTCCCAGACTGTATGTATGTGAAGGCTGGCTCTGCGAGACAACCTTAAGCCTGGCAGCCACAGAACAACTAAAAACATGTCTAATCTAAACTCTTTTTGAAATGTCAAACCCTGCTGTATAGGCTAAATATCTTGGGGCGACCAAAACGCATGGATTGACAAACAAAGGTGTATTAAATGTCATTGTGGAGAAAGCTTGTTGATATTTAAACTCGGTACAAAAACACAACTCTCTTAAATGCTATAGGCTGCTTCCTCAGAAGCTCCGACCCCCAAACTATACAGCATTGCCAAGGTTGGGGTAGTGTTGTGTTGTATTGCACTATAGCGGGCCGTGAGGAAATAGTCACTGAATTTGACAATAGCTGACTAAACGTAAATACGTTAAAGAGAGACCCACTTCTATGTTTCTGAACATAGAGAGTAGTGTGCTCCACCATGGCGGTTAAAGGCAGGGTTGGTCATTCTCGAGAACACTTGCTAACTCAAAGCTAACTCGAGCTCAAAGCTAACTCGAGCTCAAATCAGAACAAACTCCCTCAAAAGCTCCACCACACACATTGAAGCAAAGAGGATTGATTGTTGCTGTGATCAGTGTTTGCCACCTTCTTTCCTATTTACAGAGCTAGGTCTGTGTAGAAGTACCAAAATAATGTATTCAGCACGCACAGAGCACAGTATACAAGTGAAATGCAAGGAGATATTTGATGAATTTGACAAAAAGTGTATTAATAGCTGACTACATCTTTAACCCTGATGGCTGTGGTTGGGCCATTTCACCAGAACAGAATGTCCCAACCTGTGCTGGTAAAATGTTTGCACAAATGGACACGCAATAGGCATATACTGCTGGATGGTCAAATCGTGATAACGCCCTGTAGGAGCAGAATGTGTGCTGGTATTGATTGCTGGTTTAAGTTTGAGTATATTTAATAACAATAATAATAATAAAAATAAGAATAAGAATAATCATAATAATAATCTTTTTCAAACCTCTTCCACCAATGCATTACACTTAATTGTATTGTGCTGTCTAACAGTTGTGTAAGATGTGACATTTTCAACCAAATGAAAAAAAAAGCTTATGCCAAAACATCCATTTGAATTCCAAGCAGGAAAATGTCACATCTGATTATGTTCAAGCTCTTGATACGCAGCAGTGCAGGTCATTTAGACCTTTTTCTTTCTGTCAAAAACTGCTTCATTTTGCCATAATATGTCCTTCTCTATTAATGCTGTATCATGGAGCACAGCTACAAAAATAACTGCATTAGGTTTAAGATAGTAAATTCGATGGTTCTGGTGGGTTCTCAGTTTTCAAAGTATCAGATGTTCAATATTAAAACAGCCCTTGACAGTATTCAGCAAAAATAAAATAAAAAGGACACCAGAAATGATTGTAATGGAAAACCAGCCACAACAAAAATCCATTAATAAAAGTTGAAGTAAAGAAATAAATAGTTGAATAGAAATGGCAATGTTAGGTAGTCCTGTTATTTAGCATGTGTGGAAGATATGATTTGAGAGATGAACGTGTCAGCTTCACGGTGGATACTAATGTGCTCGAGCACAGCCAGCATTAGTAGGACTTCAAGAGGCAATAGCATATGATACTGAAATAATTCATAACACATTGCATGATGTTTTCTAATGCTCACTCACTCCTAAATGTCTTATCCATGAAATGTGCAGGTATTAGTAATTCCCCATTTAAAGCCATTTTCAGATTAAAAGTGTCAGGTATAGCGTCGGGGCCTGGCCATGTGTGTGTGGGGGGGGGGCCTGATTGTGCTCCAGGTTTTCTCTGTGAAAACAGACAGATAAGAGTCTGCTACAGTGATTGGGCCGATTGCAGCGTGATTATTCTTTTAGCTGCCAGTGACGCAGAACCTATTGTGAGCTAGACACTTATCGGAAGGGAATCAGGAGGTTGTTATGGCGACCAGGCCTTTTCCAAACTCCAGTGCATGGAAAACGAAGACGTGAAGATGTGACATTGTGTGTTTGGGAGAAAATGGGAAGGGGAAGGGTTAAGTAATTGTTTGCCGGTTAAAAATATTGAATTCTCAGCTTTAAACACATTTCTATGTCATACAGACTTCATTAAGCGCTGCTGATTTATCACAGGCTGGAGTGTCTCACCAGGGTAGTAGACATATCACATGATTCAATCGCAAGTGAAACTGAAGCACAACTGAATTATATGACTGCATTACTACAGTATCAACCTCTGATACATCCTCCTCCACTGCATTAGCAGCAAAGAAACTCACCACTGCATAGAACAAGCCGGCTATCAGGGCACGTGCTGTACAGTTCAGCTGCAGTTGCACACCTGCAGAACTTCTGGAGATTAATCCCAGGCCTTTTAGAGGCAGCCATGCCCATAGGGGAGAACAGATCACCGGGCCACAGAGACCCGGAAAGGTTATGAATGTCATTACAATCCTCTACGGATTTGTCGAAAGACTCAGCTCAGAGTGGAATCTGGCCAACACGCATCCTACGCCCAGAGCAATGGGGTGATGCCAGTCTAGTCACTTGCATGTCTGTAGATAATCAGATATGAGCAACACAATGGCAGCCGTCGAGAAAGGCGCGGAGGGCCGGGATTACACCTCTCTATGAAAACATATTCGGCCGTGACAGACATTCATGGCCTTTTATAGACTTGGCACACAATGTGGGATGACCATTCCCAGTCATTTCTCTTATCGTAGTGCGCTTTTCTATTTCCTAAGCTCACTATTGAGTTTCGTCGCTCAAGCCTTACGATTCTGATGAGGTCTTTTTCTATTTTCCGCGTGTCTGCCAACCCAGCGGTCAAGCCCAGAAGGTTGTAACAAAAGTTAGGTGTTGCACATTAACAGTTAAATGAATCTATCAGGCTTTATAGCAAATCCCTTACTGTCCTTTGGTTGTCCCCGTAGCGGGAGAATCAAAGGCTATGTTTACAACACACTGCTAGTTAGGAATCACAAATGCCAACCTGGATTTATTGAAAAAAGGTCAAGTAGGATTATATAAAAGGTCCCATATAATATCCAATTTCCAACTGTCATTTTCTTCACCTCCCTCGTGGGTTCCAACATTACATTTAAAGACGGAGTCAGCGATTGTGAGCTAATAAACAATTTGTCAAATTAAGCAGATCTGGTGTTTGAACACAGCCCTGGCTGTGTACATGGGAACACAAACAAAGTGGTATTTGTGGGACGGGGCTTCTGAGGGAGCGCCCTATGGCATTGAAGGGGGCGGAGCCTCTGAGAGAGCGCCCTATGGCATTGAAGAGGGCGGAGCCTCTGAGGGAGCACCCTATGGCATTGAAGAGGGCGGAGCCTCTGAGAGAGCGCCCTATGGCATTGAAGGGGGTTGAGCCTCTGAGGGAGCGCCCTATGGCATTGAAGGGGGCGGAGCCTCTGAGGGAGCACCCTATGCTATTGAAGGGGGCGGAGCCTCTGAGAGAGTGCCCTATGGCATTGAAGGGAGAGAGGTGTTTTGGTTTTGAATGACTTCAGATGTCTACAATCCTTCTCCAGCATCGCTGACTCCACCTTTAAACGACGGCTACAATCCAGAAATGTGCTGTGTCTGGAGCACCTCCAGGTGCTCTGGTTTCCCCCACTATCTAAAAACATGTCAGGTTCACCTGACATGTCATGTGACTAGTGACACTGGCTCCAATCTGGAGCTGGTCCCCGGGCGCTGTACAGTGGCTCCTCACTGCAGAGCATGAATTTTGTATGTGACAATAAAAAGCACCTTTACAAGGTTCGGGACGGTGACATTGGCTGATCAGTCATGCCTTCCCTCATCATCTCCGTCAGCTCAACCATCTCATCGTGTCTGTCCAACACATCCCATCAGACGGGTGTAAGTGCTCCGTGACATTGCTCTGTTTCCTCATCTTCATCAATCAAACAAGTATTTAATCAGTCATGCAATTAATCCACAATAATGCCACATTTTATTTATATATCACTTTTCATGTAGCGGTTGCAGCTCAAAGTTCTTTTCAATTAACTCAATTAATGAAGAAACAAAGAGTGAAATTATCAAATTAAATTAAATCAACAATAAATGGATTGGAAAAGGATTGGAGTCAGGATATTAAAATGAAATAGTACATGATAAATACCTTATAATGTCAAAATAATACAACTCTTCCATGGAGGCAGGGATTCCCTCATCTCACTAACTGTATTTGTCCCTTCTTAACAAGAGGACTCACATTTGTGAGGCAATGTGCATATTTCTCCCCAATCCTAAGAGATCAAACACGTGAGGTACTAGGTTTATTCCTCACCTAAACAAATACAAACGCGATCAATCGCAGCTGTGGCGCTATAAGAGGCGGCAGTCCCTGTATCACGGCTTCCTCGTTTCCTTCTCACCCTGGTGGCTCCTCATTTGTGTTTTATGGACGCGGTGATAAATAACACATCTAGCATTCAGACACCCCCACCCTGCGGCCCAGATATTCTGGCCTGCGTCCTATCACTACCCTAGCAGAAACACGGTGCGCTGAGTGAGATATTGGCCGAGCTGGGCTTGTGACAGGTGGCATTGATGTTGGAGCTGTTGGGCTGTCTCGGGGTGCTCCTGCTACTATGGGGTATTTCAACCTGGAGCTCTGACAGATTGTAATGTCTCCGCCGCAGCTGTGTAGTGGACTAGTGCTAAAGCATTAAGCTAAAACATTAAGCTATAACATTTAGCACTAGGGAGGGAGAATTCATCAAAACAAAAGAATGAGTTTGTTTTTTAAGAAAAGCTAGAAAATGAAGACAGGAAATGCAGAGTTAACGGTTAAAAAATAAAACAACTGAAACAGCAATAAATAAGAACAGTAAAATAATATGGCAACGTTATAAATAGCATTTTCAGAGATTTCCAAAAAAAATTATAATACTGTACTGTGGCAAAGTTATTCACACATTCGGCGTTTCAAAAAGATGCTCCAAGATAAGTCAACATATATTGTATTTTTGATGTGCTTGGCTGAATTTAAATTGATTGACCCTAATGTAATCAGCAAAGCCATAATAATTTATCTCCTCAAACCCAGAAACACCCACACAAACAAGAAAAACGTTTCTTTTCTGTGAGGTTCACACAGCCTTTTTACTGATTCACAGTCTTTTTACAAATGCAGCACTGAATATACAGTGTGGGGAAATTGCCTTTCAGCCCCTGAAAAGCTTGGACTTGCTGAAGTATGTATTTAAACTTTATTTTGGTAAGTTCCAGGCAGTTTTTCTCAGTGCAGTTACAGCTGGCCGCTTTGTAGGCTAGCTCAAATTAGTTTGGAAGGAGCCAGATATTCCAATATTGATGAATAATGTTGAATAAATGAGTGAATGAATAAAAATGAATTAATTAATACATTACTTTGCTGTAGCAGTAGTATTAACAATAAAAATAAATATTCCTACTGGTTTATTCTCTCATTTGTTTAATGGTCCCTCTCACATATTACACTGTAAGACGTCCATTAGAATCTGTAGGAATATACCATCTCCGTCTATTGCAGAGTTGACATTTTTTGTTCCAGCCAATGCTCTGAAAATGGATCACTTTTCCTGGACAGTCTGATTATGCCATAATAAAAGTTATGGCACACATTTGACCTGATACTTCTTCCATTTGCTCGCCTACTTTACAAAATAAAAATAATTAGTGATCACTTATTCTTTTTGGATTTACCTCATTGCAATTGACCTATCATTTTACTGAGAGCTTCACTGAACCATAACACTGCAAACAGGAACGGTCGATAGTATCAATAGACATTTGTTTGTGTCCTCCTATTGTTTCAAAGGAAACACAGAAAACACATCAATATATAGATCTTTTTATTTATTTATAGATATGCAGTGGTAATAATTATGTTTGCTACAGTATTTCACAGAGCCGCTGGCTATAGATGGGAGCTGAGGCTTTGGCAGGAGACAAATAAATAAATAAATACATAAAAAACGATCATGTCTCTGCACTCAACACATTATAACTTACTGCAACACCAATTGCAATTTCTGTGCCACTTCTGTAAACCCACATATTAGCTAAGCAGGGTGGTTTAATGTGCTCTCAGTGTGTCTGACACAGAGCTAGCTCACAAGCGCTAGATACTCGCACTTCATATTTGTCACGTAAACAGCATGTTCCGTTTAGATAGCCCGACTAAGGCCTTTTCCCAAAATAGAGCAGTTTCCAATTACGATGCAGGACATGTGCATGGTGCTGTGATGTAGGCTTTAGCACCGCAGCTCAATTAGCGTTTTTGAAAAGTCTGTTTATGGACTGTGGGGGTTATGTGCATGTGTGTACATTATGGCACAGTGTTGAACCGTGTATGTTCACAGAACATGAACTGTCGGTTGCCATGAAAACATGGGGATGAGGAAGCATACCGTGTTTTTGTTATTGTGGTAATGACGTTGATGACGTGTGTTCCTTTAACACTGGTGCACACGTCCCCTGTTCAAATGGAGATCAAGGAGAGGAAACCAAGGGCAATACTGCGTCTCATACTGTAACCGCGGCGATCATGACCACCATTTTGTCCGCGCCCTCTGCCAGCTCCAGACCCCCATTCAGAAGTTGTAGTCCGAGACTTCCCCCCAGAGTCATCTGTCCCATCTGTGGCTGGCAGGAAGGAGTGCCCCCACCCCCACACACACACACAGACAGATTGCCAACTCTGGCAATCTGTGTCTGTCTGAACAGGTAATGGACTTCTAACCCCTAATCACTGATTAGCATGATTCATCAGACAGCAGAGAACTGCCTCTCTCTCTCTACCTCTCTCTCTCTCTACCTCTCTCTACCTCTCTCTCTCTCCTCCTGCCAGATGGTATCAATGCAAAATGGAGAGGGAAGAAAATCAAAGTTAAGGCTTCAGAGGACTGAGAACCAAGAAGAACGGTGGTTATCTCGTGGTGTTCAGATTACATATTCAGAGGCCTCTCTCTCTCTCTCTCTCTCTCTCTCTCTCTCTCTCTCTCTCTCACACACACACACACACACACAAACCCTTTCTCTAAGGAGAGACCTGCCATGGAAGTAAGGGCAAACGAGAACACACCCGTCACTGCAACCACAGAATCTCTTTAAACTGATGTCTGCGTATATGAACAGTCTCAGCCTCTTCTGTTCATTTGCACTACGTCACGTAAGCAGCTCTGTGCAGAACGTCTGATACATAGATCCCTCTAAGCTTGTCACGGGACTCTGACATTTGGGAAGTACTGTCGATGTCTCTGTAATTTCTGGTGCAACGATAGTGCAGCGCTTTATTTACTTATTAAATTTAAACATTTATTTTGTAGCCTACCAATTTTACAGATTTAGTCCTGTTGTGTAGTTTTCCTAAGTGCAAGTTTAATGTCCGACTTGGTCATTGAGTAACGTAGTTGGTCGTTGTGCATGTCAATCAAAATCCCTCGCTTCAATGGCGTAGCGTGATGCAAGGTGGTGCAGGGTTTCCTGACGGGCCCTTCCATCACCTCGAATCAGCATACTTAAACTTAAGACCCATACGCACTAACATTACCCTAAGTCATCTTCAGCACCATGAACAACACATGCTTCGCTTGCAACACACGAGCACGGCGGCCCAAATACGTATTTGACTATAGGCTATATCATTCATTCATCTTATTCATTCATTTTATATATTATTTATAATCTAAAAGCGATAAAGCGAACAACAAGCTATTTTGCGTTGGCTAGCTAGATTCTAAGGAGGATTTGGAGATATTAAAGCCTACAAGGACTTTGTTTGCACTCTCCTGGAATTTTTCCCATAAGCATTGTGACATCTTATAAACAGCTTTACTGCAAATAAAGTGTAACGAGAGTTAAGAAAAGTGATATGTTTCCAGATAAATGTAGCTTAATTTATATAATGATCCTATATACTTACTGAATTACTAAGATCAGGCACCTTTTGAAATAAATGCATGTGAAGTCACTGTTCCTATAAATACAGTATACTGGGTTGTGCAGTAATAGAAACACAAACTGCAAAAAACAATCAGAAGTCAAATGTATGATAAAGGCCCATGTCGGGACCCTGAACCATCACGGGCCCTGGTGTAGCCGCACCTCCCAGCACCCCCTATAGCTGCGCGCATGCCTCGCTGGTCAAGTAGATCGGTACTGATGCAGTTAGACAGCGTTGTGTCCCAGACTTTACGGATGTAAAAGCAGGACGTTTTGGCCAGGATATCCAGAGCCCTGGAAATAGCCCCAACATACTGGACCTGGCCCATATGTTTAAATACCCTCAGACGGTAACCAATGGGCAAAGTATTGCCAAGTAGCCTACTATCCTGGGATAGTTACTGTTGATTTCACGGAGGCAAAGCTGTTCTTTGTAGCAAATGTGGGTCTACACCCCAACGTAGTGTTCACATGATTCAAAAGTATTTCTGTAATAGGTTTAAAATATTTATTTATTTATTTATTTAATTTATTCATTCATTCATTCATTCATTCATTCATATTATTCTGGTTAGGCATTAACAGAATATATTCAGAAGAAGATGTGATTTCATGGAGGCAAAGCTGTTCTCTGTAAATTCCCCAGGGCACTACTGTACTCTGTTCCATGCTTTGCATGGACTCTCTATGGTTGCTTTATTATTAGAATCACAGAAATGACACATATAAAAAAATGTCTGCAGCCATCAGTCAGTGTCATTAGCAAGAAATGTCAAGGAGAAGCCAGTATCGCAGGAATAAGTAGGGGAATTAGTTAGCCCTTGGAGAAAATGGGGCATGATATTTCTGGCTACAGTACCCTTGTGCTCTTATGACATTCTGGTTATGACAGTCACTATAATGACTCAGCAAGGATGGCTCTGTGCCAGTCTCTCTTCTAGTGAGTGTTGATGAAAGACCATCGATTAAAGACTACACTGATTGTTTTAACGGCGGCTATATACTATTAAAGAATGAGCGTATTACAGCCACCCACGTCTTAAAATATACTTATTGTATTGAGTTATTGCATGTAATAATAGGTGGCCTTTGGGGGGAAGCTGTATAGAGACTGCCCTAGAATTAAAGTGAGGACTGCTCTCCTAGCTAGTGAGTGCTAGCCTTATTAGCATTTATCGTATTTCGAGTCGCCCATGGTTGGCGGGCAGCGAGGCCAGTGGGTGAGTGGCTGAATGCTAATGGTCTGCGTTCTCCTACATTTCCTATATATAACAGTCGGTTACCTTGTTTCTTATTGGAGCAACCCTGTGGTCTTCTCATTTCAGTGCAGCTAAAATAATTAGACGCCATTTTCATTTTCTTGAGAGTAGCCTTTGTTTATTATTAAACGCGACTAAAGTGTTGGACTGTTAAAACACGACCAGTGTGTGTGTATGTGTGTTACCAAGCTTCATTAGGCTGATTTGGGGTTTTCAGAGTGTGCAATCCACACAGTGATCAAGCAGGACGCTCTGGGAATGCCGCAGAGACCAGGGAATCATTCTCCTAATCTCCCCTTAAGATCTTCTTTACAACCAAAAGAGCCCCTTGAAAGAAGCTCTCGTAGGAGAAATATTCAAGTGTGATTATGCACATATTTATGTGTGAAATACATATATTTTTAAAGATGAATCGCATTGTGTGCTGTCCGCCAGTAAGAAGATTGTGATTTTAACTAGGGCATATTTTCCCCTCTCTGTCAGATCGGTGTGAATAAATAAATTATGCATAGCCTATAGATTTGATGTGGAACATTATTTTTCAACTTGATAAATTGTCATATGAACTCTTCCAAAGGAGTCAGACTATCATTCATATTTCAAACGTACATTTCTGATGTCATTTATTACTTTTACTGGGAACAACGATGGGGAAGCCTGGGATCACACTTCTAACTGAACCAAAAATGAAACTAAAATGGATTATCACAGTTTTATGACAAAGACCTAATCTTGTTTAGTTTGTGTGGGGTTAAAACCAACTCAGATTAAAATATAAAATACTTTCATTCATCCCCACCCCTACCAGTTTGTCACACAGTTTTAAAGGCTTATATTTCAAGATCTAAACTATATAATTCTGTTTTCCAAATACAATCTAGAAGTCGGCTACTGTATGTACGGTATGATTTCAAGTCTGCATTCGGAGCACACTAAATTCTGTGCTAGTTTTTGGGACATTACTCAGCTCGATTCCCCTTGCAAGCAACGTCACAACACCACTCAAACCAAAGCCAATATTCGTTCCAGCATGTTGCTCTCATACCTGCTTGCTTCATAACTTGCTTTGCACGCCTGTATTTGTGTTGGACACGGGCAGCTGACAAATCGTTATCGCAGACGGCGTTCGGGAATGTTTTGCACAAGTGGGGGACAAATAACAGGGACTTGAAAATAAAAAGGTCAAATAGCATTAGCTGACAGTAAAAATCCACTGCAGACATTCTCAAATATTAAAAGGAATCTCTGAGTATTACCATCACAGACTGTACTTAACTACACATGCCTTGCAACAATTAGGCTGATAGCCAATACATTAGTCTATTTCATGGGCTGATCTGTGAAACGGCGCGTAGCTAAATGAGATATGACAGCGGCGTATCGCCTCTCCGGGTGCCTTTGATGTACCATTGAAACAAACTTCAAAGGCTGTCTTAAGGACCAGCGGTGGGCCATGGTGATGTCTGGAAAGGGGGAACGCCTCACAACACAAAGCCCTTCATTGGGGAGGGAAGGAAACAATGGCAGGATCTTCTGTCGCTGTCACACACATCTCCAACCACGGAGGTCGGGTGTGTTGACCTCTAAGTGCTTAGCAGGATCTCATATATACACGGTATATGCAGTGTATCATGTGTATATGTACTGAAATGGCCAGATTACATATTATTTCACAAGATAGCATTTGTTATTGATGCCTGAGGGGATTTTCAGGTATCACAGCAGCAAATAAATAAATAAACAAACAAACAAATACAAAAATCAAAACAATAACTACAACTACAGTATACACGAGCAAATGCTATTAATTGGAATGTTGCTAATGCTGCTGTTGTTGGCCACTGTTAGTCAACAAGCTCTCTCTCTCTCTCTAAATATATTACACAATGTTTCATAAGATAACACTGTTATTGATGCCTAAGGGGAATGTCAGGTACCAGCAGCAAAATAAAATAACTACAGTATGAGCAAATGCTATTAATTGGAATGTTGCTAATGCTAGTTGCTGGCCAATGCAGGCAGATATTAATTATGTACTATTAATACATTAAGTACTCAGTGCAATAATAATCTATGTATAGCAATAATAACAACATATGTGCATAGCAACAAAGGCGGTATATTCTTCATGATGTAATTAGTGAAACCTCTACTGCCATTATATAAACAATATAGCTATAGTATAGTATAGTATAATGCACTAAGTGACATGTGGGTGAGAGGTAATCGTGGTCCCCCTGATCCTATAATGGTTATTATATGTTCTAAGATGCTTCAAGCGCATGCAGCCCATACTGAAGAGCAAAGTGATTAGAGCGATGTAGCACAGACCAATCCCTGATCAGGAGGAGCTATAGCATCAGGTTGACGCAACGCTGCCTCTTGAGGAAAGCTCATTATTTATAGCAAAGATTATTTATAAAATAAAATACAGAGGGACGATGAAAGGACAAAAGGATTCTGTGTGACCTGCTCGGGAAGGGTACAGATTCAAAGTCAAAGGAACACTCTTTTGGTCAAGATAATGAGTGCTGAGATCAGCCCTCGAGACGGAATCACACGGAGTTCAATTAGACGGCCATATTGTTGCTTGAGCTGGCTTCTGGCACAGAACAACCAGGGCCGCACCAGGATTAGAGTTTTCATGATGATAAAATGCCTTAGTTCAGCCTGAAAAAGCAAGCCCTAACTTCAAACAGCACCATCATCACCTTATAGGAATAACAGCTATGATTATTGCTTTTTGATGACGGCTATTACATTCGCCCACAAAAGTGTAATGAGTTCTTCCTGTGTTAAACTAAAATGAAATATCTTTGAAGGACCAATTTGGAAATGTTTCTTTAGGTGTGATAATCATTTAGTCAATTACATCTCTCATGCACCAGGTAATCTCCTGGCATTAGAGTGTAATCTGTGAAGGTGGACAATCTTCTAAATACTGTATCGTGAATTTAGGTTGGTTGTGTCAAGGTCACAAACAAGGTCATTACAGGTAATTCATAAAATGTCATGTTTCCTTTTCGGTTGACATTCCTCATTGCACATAATATTTCTTCAAAAAATATGTTGTTGATAAAAACTGCATTAGAAAAACAACAGTACAGATTGATTCCAATGCCATGGCTGGCTTCTTGATTAGTCAGATGCAGCGCATTCAAATATATATATAACAAATAAAATTCCAATCATCCATTTCCTTGTCATGTTCCATTTAAGTGTGCCATATAGGAAATGGAAGGTTTGTGGAAGAAATGACGAAGCTGCTCTATAAAAAGATGATATGTTTTACATTCTACAACATTTATATGAATTGCATGAATCCCAACACTGTTCTTTTAAATTGGTAGCCATGTTATTTCCACTAGGTAGCCATCTTGTACAGTGTATTTTTATGTATTTATTTTTAACTGTTTTACAGTCAAAGTAATTACCAGCATAAAGTGCAATAAACAGCGGTGAAGTGCAATAGTCATAGCGTCAGATACTAAGGCGAGGGGAGGTGTATTAAGTATGGCAATAATTCTTCTTAGCGGGTGGCGTTGGCTGCAAAATTAATGCTTTCATTTTTTCCCCCACGAAGTCATTAAAGAAAAAGTCCACTCTCACGATGGGGGAACAGTCACTGAAATTGATTTGGGGCGGAGGGGATCCCTGCAAGGACGAAAGCCATAATTAATCAATTCTAGGTTCTAATTTGTAACAGCCCCCCACACACCTTCCTCAAAGTTAACGGAGATAAAAAAAATATATAAGAAAACGTGCATTAACCCCGGTACGCCCATTGTACCCTGTCTGTCTTGAGCTATAATGCATGCACGCTCACACGCACGCATGCACGCACGCACGCAATGCATGCACTCACTCACACACGCACGCACGCAATGCATGCACGCACGCACGCAATGCGTGCACTCACACGCACGCACGCACGATTTTGTCAGTTAAACAGAATGGTCCCTGAACCATTTCTGCTCTCGTAATCAGCCATAACCTCACAGCTCAGTGGTTCATATACTGTATAGGCCTTCTCAGATCCCTTTGTAAATATTCACAGCACGCGGCAGCTACTGCCTTGTTTTCTCTTTAGTCTGACTCAGGGAAATAAGCCACATATTCCACTGGTTCTGCCAGACGCCGTGCCTGTCTTCAGGTGAACCTTTGCATTACATTACACTGACACATTGGAAATGACAGCAAGAAAGGCAAGATGGTCGCAAATCGTACAACTGCAATATACATACAGTACATACACTGTATTGGTGCTTGAAATGTGTTCCCCAACACACACAGTAAAGTATGTACATGGACATGTTGACTTATGAGCTACTGTGGGCTATGGGCAAGCCTCATCGACCAGCAGCGGTGCATATCTTCTCTGGCAAGGCCATGGTATTGGTGAATATCTTCTATAACAAGGCCATGGTATTGGTGAATATCTTCTATAACAAGGCTATGTTATCGGTGCTTATCTTCTATAACAAAGCAAAATGGTATTGGTGAATATCTTCTATAACAAGGCCATGGTATTTGTGAATATCTTCTATAACAAGGCCATGGCATTGGTGAATATCTTCTATAACAAGGCCATGTTATCGGTGCATATCTTCGCTGTCAAGGCCATGGTACTTACATTTTAGATCAGATATAGGCAACAGAATGTATTAGCTATAAACATTTTAAATGATACACTTATGGCAAAAGCTTAATAAACCATTTTGGCTTGATTGATTCTGGTGCAAAATGGCAAACGGTTCGCTTTTTTGTATTTTGTACGTTAATTGCTACCTATATCATGGTAATGACTCAAACATCCATGTTGAAATCAGTACAAACTTAAAACTGTGGTGGTTAATTTGTTGAAAGTAATGACTAGATAGACAGATGCTTTATTGTCTCAGGCTAGAACCGACAACACATATGGGCACAGTGCTAAGTGGCGTATTACAGCAGTAGGGTATTATTAGCCTGCTGTTTAGACAATTAGTAAGCTAACCTTATTGGTAAACATGGTAACCAGTGTCACAAGAGGAGACACACTACAGTATACTCTGTAGATTCTAGTTCTGTATCAACAGGTACAGGTTCAGGTTACTTTATTAATACCCAAAGGTAGGTTCGTTTTGCAGTGAAAGAATCATCATTGCAATTCATCATGACACAGACAACAGACAAACATCGATTCTAAAGGTTCCTAGAACCATACATATTCATACATGTATATTCGTACGTATATGTAAAATAATATCAGATATAAAATCCATTAAACATTAGGACCGATACAGTAGGTTTATATAAATATGAAAATCAATAAAAATGTACTGCATGCAACTATTTTTATCTCCATCTCATGTTAGCGCACACAATATTGTTTTCAAACATTGCTTAAAGGTCCTATATATGATATTTTAAACATTTACACGAATGCCCTTTGTTTTCATAGCCATCTGGCCATGTGCATGTTAGTGCACGTATGCCACACATGAAGCATTTGGCCTGACATGCGGGAGCGCTTAGTGTGCCATCTAGTGGCAGACGAGATTATACATGGTCCCTTTATTTGACCTTTGTTAAGGTAAAGCACATCATTTCAGAAAGGTTAACAGTACAGTTGCATATCAAATCCTCACCTCACCTGAACGTAAGCGTCAACAGAAGTCCCAGAGCAGCAAACACACAAAGAACAAGCATTTCAAAAAAGATTAAAACATGAAGAAAACAAAACAATTGAGCGAATTTGCATCATTTTGGAGATTCCTCTGAGGCGGAGGTGCGGTGGACCGTGTCGTTTGATATAACCAGGACTTTTGTTGGTTTGATGACTGGAAATGGCGTATCCCGTCATCCGTTTCGGAGTGACAACAGGAATGCTTGATTCGGGCGGGTGCGATGACGACGCTCTCCGTGGACGCGGCGTCGGCGTTAACGGCAGGCGAGGCTGCGGCGCTTCCCCTCCGACGTGCCAACGAGCTCCGAGGTGGGAAACAGCTGCTGCTTTGACAGCTCTATGCTCATTTCACGGTTCTACAATGGGAAAGACGTGCAAAACATAATGGCAGCCGCATGACAGCAGTGACCCTTACAAGCGCCGAGAATAGGCTCGTGACTATTTCAGTGTCCAAATAAACTGTACTGGATCTTCATTCTCTTACGATGCCCTTTAGCAACATCGTTTTAATGGCCGTTTGAGGCTCAGATTCAGTATAACCCTTGCACCAGAAGCCAGAAAAGCATTTGAAACAGAAGGGACCTCACACAAGCATATTCTGTAAAAGAGCACATACACGCAAAAGGTCATCTTTTTGACCTAAAGCTAAATTATTGTTTTGCTACCATAATGGAATTGATGAAGTTAAAGCCCTCAGTGAATTTGTGAATTTCCTCTGCAGATACTTCATAAAGAATGAAACAACATGTAGCTCTCATATGGGCTATGACATGTGCTGTTATAAAAAGGGCTAACTGACTATTGTATTGTATTTTGACACATCCCCTAGGCTGAATCATACATATATTTAGCTTTTGTTTGTATTTCAGTTTTTGCCTTTATTCAGGAAAATACAATATTCCTGTCATGTCTAATACTTAACAATATTTCATAAAATGTCATATATTCAATACAGTACATTATATTCCAAATGGAGCTAAGAGGAACTACTGTGTATTTATGTTTTTTACCACTAACTGCAGGTACTATAATCAAATAATTCTGCAGGAGATTTAATTCTGGGTATCACAACGAAATACAGGTTTCCTGTCCTGTCCTGTGTATACATTGTGGAATATTTTCATGATTTCTGTGGTAATAGAATTGATGTATGTAACAGCACGATATGGTATTTATCTTTAATTAAAAATCGGCGGTTAAACATTTGTGAATGAAGAGGGGATTATGGAACATGGTCAATATGACCGTGGCCCCTACTTAAGATGGGCCCTCCTGATCGGACCTGACTTAGTGCCATGGAAGCACCCGAGTGACAGCAGCTCCTCTTTACCAGAGTCGCTCCATGCAACGCACGCGCACCACGGAAGCTTTCAAACCCCGCTCTGCCTCGGTTTTAATATGTCACAGCCTCATCTTACATATCTTTTACTGGGAATACTTGATCTGGAAAGGGGACTGGAAGGCTCTAATGAAATTGTGACTGTCAACGCAAAGTTTTATTACGATTAATGCTCCCTTGACCTTTTTTCATGTGGTTCAAAAATGACAAACAAGCGGCATCAACAGACGTTTTGATCTGCCGACGTGAAGCAGCGCGTTCATAGTGTCGTTTCTTGCAGAGAGACAGTTCCACCATTTTGGAAGCACAATTGATTCATTCTCAGGGATAAACGCTAAGGTCATCTAACCGGGGCCAGCAGCTGCATTTATTGACGCACGACAACTGCAGGGATGTGGTCCTGCAAGCTTTTAGTCTCTTGTGAATTCTTACAGCAGCTGTGTTTAATGATTTGTAAGGAAAGGAAAAGTCACTCTGAGGCAACGTGGATGACCTGCTAGGAAAGTTAAAAACTAGGTAAACTACGTTTAGCGACAACAGAAAAATACAAAATAATAGCAGAAAAACAAAACCCTTTGATAAGACGTCAATCAAATCCATTTCGCTGTCCAATGCATTTTGCTCTGAAAATTATCTGTGATATTATTGAAAAGATTTTCTGTTAGGAGTGATGGAAGAGGCACTCAATATGTAGCCGCGCTGGTTGCTGAGTACAGGAAACAGAATACATCAGTGACAGGTACCTCTGCACACCAATGGCGTGCTCAAGACAAATAAAAGCAAATTGCCATTTATCACGCTGACAGTTGAAATCCTCCAGATCAAACCAATCATGTCGCTGCAGAAAGCAGGATCTTGGAGCAGGGGCGCATGGATGGCATTATAGATCAATGAAGTTCATCACGATGGGGGTGCAAAGCTGTAAAACAAATAAACATTTGTTCCACATCTAAAATGCACCGCGATGAACCTGGACAGGCCGGCCAACGTTCTCTGGGATAATGGAGACAGGATGGCGATCGATACGCCAGTAAGAAGACAACCCTTTCCTACACGCTGTGCTAACAGTCACCGGCGTGGCCAACCGCACGTCGTGCATTTGAAACTCCATCTGGTGCATTACGGTCAGATCGTTTACACCACAGCGCTACTAAGTGGCGTATAACACACACCTCTCTTCATTCACAGGCCGTCAAGTTCTCTACATGAAACTACTGAACTGAGTATCATGGTAAACTACTTAGCGTTTGGTCCAGGCCAACAACAAGCATTAGTCGTTCGTGTTTTTACACTTTTGCTCAGAAAAATGACAGCTTTTTGCAATGGCAAAAGCAATAAAAGTAGAGTTGGAAGGTGTCTGCTGTTTCTCACGTTTCATTTGACCATAGCGAGTTTCTCAGGTTGCCGCGGGGATGAAAGTGCTGACAGTATGTGGTTTTGCCATCTGCTCCTACAGTATGTCCTATGAGATCTCATGGTTGTACACACGTCAGCGAACTGGCTCATTGAGATCTGCCACATGCGTTGATATACGTCTCCCTGTGACTCCCGCAACAGAGAGCACGATGTTTTTACACTAAGGACGAGGGCTTATGTGAAGTCAACGATTCTAAGTGAATACTCTAATTTAGTGAATATTTATATTTACTTTTATCCAAAGAGACTTATATGTAGTATATTTGTCAATAGTTGGACAGGTCACACACCAGCAGTTGTAAAAGCAAACAATAATATATTAGAATAATTACAACATCTTGTTTGTCATCATGCCGTCATGACTACCACCATGTCAATATCATTAAATCAACAAAAAACGAATGGCCTAAATAATAAAAGTGCCTAATATATAAAAGCAGAAAGGTTTTTCTTTTTATAAATAAGTGCAGAGAAGGGCATTTGAAGGTCATGAAATAAGAGCAGAGATAAGATAAGGGCATTTAAAGGTCATTAAGAGCAGAGAGAAAACAAGAGGAGATAAGGAGAGAGTGTGAAGATGTGGAGAGGTCACTAGTACTAAGGTGGATAGTGTTTCAGTAGTCCTCACTGTTGCCAGCTGGTCGTTCCACCCTTGTGGTGCCAGGACAGAAAACAGTCTAGACTTTGATGAGTGGGTCCTGAGACCTCTTATGGCTATTATTTCCATGCCGCCGCCACGTAATGCGGTGTTAAGAAGTCGTGGTCATTTCGCGTGTTTCTGTGAGATCAGGTCGTGTTGGGGGCCTGCTTGGAGGTAGCTCGGGGCGGTTCTCTTTACTGCCTTGTAGGCCAACACCAGTGTCTTGAAATTGGATGCGAGCTGTAATGGGGAGCCAGAGAAGTCCTCAGAAGAGTGGAGGTCACATGGGAGATCTTGGGTTGGTTGAATACCAGGCGTTTTGAACGCCTTTGTAAGGGTCTGGTAGAGCAAGTTCCACCTGCTGCCTGTTCGGTGTGCATGCTGAAAAGATAATCTGGTGTTTCTACACAGTTCTGGCTCTGGACAAGTGGTGCAGACCGCACTGTACAACACTATCCCAGCCTTGGGAACACGTGTCCAATGTGAGGAGCCTCTCTATACTGTGCATCATGGAAGAAAGAGGTGTTTTGTTTCTCCAGGATCCCTGATGCCACCTTTAAGGAGAGCTAAGGAAAGACCTTAATACTGACGTTTTGCCAACTGGATGTAAGTGGTCTGTATTTGCTGATGGATCCAGAAGAGAAGAACAAGACAAATGCTCTCTTTGTCCTTCAAGGTCTTCCTGTTGTGATAGAAAATGCTCACACAGTACTGGAATTCCCACAAATTACGACTACGCCAATATTAGGCAACCAATGCTGTAGGAGCATTATTGAGTTATGTGTATTTGTGTAGAACTAATTCTTTCTTTGTGTGAGTGGTGGTGCTGGACAAGTGGGTGTGGCCTCTACAGGAAAGGATTATAACAGTAGAAAGCCATGGTGCCCACAGGGAGTTGCTGACTGGGAGCAGAATGTTTTTTGACCTTGTTTCAAAAAACTGCTTAATTTGTGTAACGTTGTGCCCTGTCATGTATGTTAGGTTGTGCCCTGTCATGTATGTTAGGTTGTGCCCAGTCATTTATGTTAGGTTGTGCCCAGTCATGTATTTCAAGACCTTTTTTATATATTATTTCTGTATTAGTTAACAATCATTAAAGGATTCTTTATACAAAATCAAACCTGGACATTGAATGCTTTAAACAGGGGTCGCAAATCCCCCAGTCACCCAACATAAAGAAGTGGTTTAAAGAAGGGAAGAGGCCACTACAAATTAGCTCGAGCTCTCCAAGGTGACTGCCCTCAGAATACTGTCCGACCTATAAGGGTTAGAGGTTAAGTTGTCTCCTAAGTGATTCTTTTCCCTTTGGATTTATTTAGAGAAGACATATGGTGGGATTCACACCAGTAGTATTGCCAGTTTCTTATCTCATGATTATTTAATTCATTTCCTCTCAGACCACTTAAACTCCAAACACAAATCCCCTTTCTCCAGACCTTCAGCTTACAAGCACACAGAAAGGGAAATCTTGGTTTCCTAGAATGTTTTGTACTGCCTATCAAGGCCATTCTCTCTCTCTCTCTCTCTCTCTCTCTCTCTCTCTCTCTCATAGAAACAACACTGAGACCATGACCTATTCATTTGAAGTGACAACAAGAAAAAGCCTTGATTACCTCTATTTCAATTCACACGCTGACATTTGGGATTAAATATCAATTTTTGATTAACCACATTTATTGTTATCTCCACTGGGTTCCATTGCAATAAAGGGTCTCAATGTCGAGTTCAATATCACTTTAATTGCATTTTTCACTTGTCATTCACAGAATTATCGCCGTATTCTTTAAAACAGAGGCACATAGCACAATATTTAATTTGTCGTCGGCTTTCTTTCTTTCAACCTGCTGCTAGCAAACACGAGCGCCTGGCAGATGATCGCATTTTTCTGGAAATGAAACGGAATCCTGCAGGGCCAACCTTCTGTGCTACACACACACACACGCACACGCACGCACACACAGATTCCTGCCCCGGCACACGAGCGCTACATGCTCTCATGTGAAAAAGATAGGCTGTGTCAATTAAAACACATTGTAGCAGGGCAGCATGAAATTTAAACTAAACCACTCCGCCGAGACCGGAATTACAGAGGTGTGTGTCTGCCATCTTTTCTTCCCAAGGATAAGGGTGCGCTGCACACAGCCGAACAATACAGAGGAGGCAGTTGGGAGGCCACGGGTCCCTCCACAGCAGCAAGCAGCCTAAACTGCACTGATTGCCGAGAGTAGCTCTGAGCAGTTTTGATAACATTTCAATAAATATTGAAATGAGCGCTTCGCTTTCGCACGGCACCTCCGCGCTGTGGCTGTCGCTGTGGCTCAGTTGGACTGAGACGGGTGTAGCGGCCCCGGGGAGCAGGAGGGGTTGGTGTTTGTGTTTGTGGGGAAACAAATGGACGTCTGGACCAGAAAGGTAACGTCCTGGAAAAGGCAGGCACAGTGACATTTACTGTAGTTACATTTTTAGTAGTCTCAGCATCTTCCGTTCTTTAGCACTAGCCTACGTCACATAGGCAACTCTGTGCTGAACGTCTGATAGACTACTTATACCCTATAAGGTCAACACAAGACTATTGGACTTTCGGGAAGTGATGCTGTCATTTTCCATTGGCTGTTAGCATTGTCATGTTGTAGTAACTAATGGAATAGATACTAGTAACTAATGGAATAGATACTAGTCAGAAGCAAATAGTAGATACCTTAGCGGCAGAGGCCCATAGAATTCAATTGCCAAAATTAGCAATTTGTTATTAGTATATATTTAAATAGTAACTAGTATATATTGGAATAGATACTAGTAACTAAATAATAGATACTATAGCCACTATTGGAATAGATACTAGTAATTATTCCAATAGATACTAGTATCTATTTGAATAGGTACTAGTATCTATTGGAATATATACTATTCAAATAGATACTAGTATCTATTTGAATAGTTACTAGTATATATTGGAATATATACTATTCAAATAGATACTAGTATCTATTTGAATAGTTACTAGTATATATTGGAATATATACTATTCAAATAAATACTAGTATCTATTGGAATAGATACTAGTATCTATTGGAATATATACTATTCAAATAGATACTAGTATCTATTTGAATAGTTACTAGTATCTATTGGAATATATACTATTCCAATAGATACTAGTATCTATTTGAATAGTTACTAGTATCTATTGGAATATATACTATTCAAATAGATACTAGTATCTAAAGAATAGATACTAGTATCTAAAGAATAGATACTAGTAACTAATGGTTACTAGATGTTGGTGAACTCTCTTCTTAACCCTCCTCAGCAGACAATACAGGAAGGTGTGGATGTTTGAACAAGCTGTTTCTGCATAATTAGCCTCCTCCAACACCTCATTTGGTCTGGGTAGTGTCTCGCTGATACTCTTTGATGTGCCATCCTACACTGTGTCCAGTCTATTTAGATCAGGCCCCTCTTTAGTATTATGGGCTGAATCTACAGTGCCGGCTCTGGAACAGTGAGCAGACTCAAAGAGAGTGCTGAATAAATAATGGTAGCTGAAAGCCATGGGCTTTGACAAGGGGACCGTGAGGTAAAAGGCATCGGTGAACGGAAGATTACAGGTTCTGACCTGTAGATTTGATCTTGAGATTGTTGGACCGGGTGTACTTTTGTGTCGCGACAAAACAAATTGTTGACATTGTTTATTGATCCTTCAGATCAACATCGCGGAAAAAAGGCCCTAATGGTGCTTCTATACCACAGCTGAATTCTCACTCAGGATTGCACTGCAAGCCCCAGCGAGTGGAGGAATTGGAAATCTAATAAAAGCATGACACACAATTGCTCCTCTATTACATTTCTTTCTGCGATGATGACCTTCTGGCCAAAGCACTGCAACAAACAGCCGATGAAAGTGATTTACTGTGGGCAGTCAAAGCAGAAATCCTGAGAAGGTGCAATGAAACATTTTGTGAAGAACAAATCATAAGCATGCGCTGTACATCCTTTCCAATTCTACCCAATTTGACACAATTATGGTTCTACTGCTAAAGAGGAAGTAATGGGCAACGATTTACTCACACAGACGTGAGATGCACAACGCAGAGAACAGATGGAGGGTATTCTTCTGTCAAACTGTGAAATGTGATAAACGATCACATGGGAGCAAGGTTTAAAGTTTTCCAGTTTAAAGGCAGGGTCAATCATTCTCGAGAATTCTTTCTAACTTCGAGCTCAAATAAAAAAAAACACACCTACTGTATCCCTTCAATGCCATATAGAGCACTCCTTCAGAAGCTCTGTATAGGTTTTACTATAAATAGTAAATAGTACAACTATATATATATATATAGTAAATCTAACATTGAACAGCTTTAAATAAGACCAAAGACTATAGGTGACTGTTATTTGTCTATGAGCATGACAGAACATGTGAGTAAATAACAATAAAATACCAAACAAACCATTTCTATTCCAGAAATAGGTTCAATTTGCCCAACAGGCGATATTTCAATCAGCTTTTTAGATTACGCTGCATAGCTAAGCTAAGCTACATAACAATTCTGTTAGCTACAGGCCAGCTGAGTGGAAATCCTATTTTTATTGACAAGACGCATGTCTCATCTTCCGCTTTGCTTGCCCAGTGATTGTGCATGCATGCAAGATGGGTGTGCCATAATCATATTCAAAGAGTTGAATCTAAACAACACAGTTGTAAACAACACACGTTACATAACCCATTTTAAAGGTCATAGTTTTAATAACTTAACGGCCTACCAACCAAACGTGCATATGGCTGCATGTTCTTCTTCGTTTATTAATAAACAAAATAATACATTTTAGGATCATGTGTTTATCATTGACCCTGTTTAAATAATAGTCGTTTGGTAAGGTTTTTGATCAGGTATATTTTTGCAGGCTACCGTGGACATACAGTACAGTAAAAGGTGGACAAATGGCACTGGGGTATAAGGGATTGTACAGTTTCACACGTTGCCTATAGGCTACATCCAATTGAAGGAATAGGCAGACTGAGCAGTTCGATGAAAGCTTCCATGGAAACAAATCAGTTGCATTCATTCTCTAGTGGCGTTTTCTCACTTGACCCTTCGGTGACTCTGCTAAGTATCTGAACAATGTAGAGCAATGGGCAATATAAGTCACTGCAATCACACCTTACTGTCAACAACAGGCCATAATTTACAGTACAGGGAATAGCCAGCTATTTGGACCGATGCAGGAAAAACCTTCCCACAGAGAGACATTTCACGTTCTCCGTGGCTGCTGCTGCCATCGGTGTTGAGCAGCACAGGTTGTTGATGAAATTATCCAAGCGTGACCCGAAACACTTCGGCAAGTGGGACAAAATCCAGAATATTTAAAGGCGGGGTTAGTCATTCTGGAGAACCTTGCTATTGCTTCGAGAAGCTTCAGAAGCTCCGCCCTACACACATTGAAACACATTGCGAAGCAAAGCACCTTTATTGTTGAACGGTACAATAGCGAAATGCAAGGAGATATTTGGTGAAACACAAAAAAAGTGTATTATCTTCATTTTACAAAAGCTGATACCTTTAAAAAGAAAAAATGAAATTTTAGAAATAGACCGTCAAGGCTAATGGGATTAGCAGGAGGATCACGCCTTAGCTGAGCGGGGTAAATATTAATTGTAATCCCACGTTGGCTCTGCTATTCTAGGTTAATCTGCGGAGGGAGCGTGCTTCCAGTTCAACTGGGGGAATAGAGCTTTAGAAATCGTGTCTTTTCCTTTACGAGTCCTTGTAATGCGTGGAGGCATGCCATGCAAACAAAGTGAATAAGATAACAAGTGAACATCACAGAAACAGAGCTGCACGCACAACAGTCTGTCCAATGGCTGCCATGTCATATCATCATCTCTACATTCTAGTTTTATTTGATGTCATTGTTTTGTCCAATGGCTGCCATGTCATCATCTCTAACTTATTTATTTTATTTCTCTTCACATCGATCCTCCGTGAACTCCGTCGGCCGCCGCCTGACACTTGTGATGTGCTGTTCACGAGTCCTTTTTTCCAGTGATTCGCTCAATTGTATCGCTCATTCGAACGTATTGCAGCGGATTTATACAACATGATGCGTTTCATATGCAAGTCGCGGCCCTCCAGCTCACTGTTTACCCTTAAAATTGCAGAGAAAAACAGATTAGCAGCATTACATGATGTCACTGATAATTGGATGCACGGAACCATAATTAGCATGGAAGTCGATTTTGTTATTATAAATCGTTATTATTATAACAATAAATGAAATTATACACTGATCTTAACTCATTAATATATTGGTTGGGATCAGCAGGGATGGGGAGGGACTGATTCAAATGAAGGAAGTTACTTTTTAGTTTTTTCAATGAACAACTCGATAAAATCCTAGTCAGTAAAAAGAGTGGGACTTCCCATCGTTACCTGGCACAGTCCCAGGGTGCTGGGTATTTTTTTTACTGCGCCCCTGCTTGCATCACATCCACTAAGCTTGTGGAAAATTACAAACACACACAAGGTCACAGTGGAGAAGTGCCAGCCTCCCACTGAGCCCATCTGATCCAGCCTGAAACGTAGCAATTACCACCCTCCGTGTGGCTCGGCGTGGGGCGGGAGGGCCATTTCATTATTTATTTGAACAAATAGGATTAGGGCCGCTCTGCGGCGGCTCAATTGTGTGACGAGGGAGAGAGAGAGGGGATATAGGCTCCGGAGAGCCGGGAGCAGCGGCCAGGGCTGCGTGTCGAGTGCGTGTCAAGCGCCTGCTTGAGCTCGCGGCTTGGTTTCGCGGCTTGGTCTCAGCTGTTCCCCTTAGCCACAGGAGCTGAATGCCAAACTTCCTTACCTTCAGCAGAGCGTTGCTGCATCGACATGCGCCGCATCTCCAGTTCCAGATGCTGGGTTTGATTACCACCTTTAAAACAAAACAAAAACAAAATCTATCGGAACTAGGAAGCTAGCTTACTGTAAAGCAGAATGTCTGTCTCCTCAATGCCGTGGCCAGCCGGTAGCGTTGTGCAGTAAGATACACAAACCTCACGCTGACACCTCAAGGACGCGACATCAAAGCCCTCGGGCTTGAACGTTTCTTAAGGCGTCAATCCTCTCTATCAGGGAACCCAGTGTGTCCCGGTAGGCCTACACATACTGTGCCTACACAATAGGCCTAATAATTATGTAATAATTATATAACAACATTACAACACTAGGCAAAAGTGGCATCAGGTCACTGAGATCTATTACATTTAGATTAAGCGATAATAAATATACAGGTTGAAACAGATACCTTGTTATCACTTTCGACTGTGGAACTAATGTCTGCAAAGTTATACAGCCAAGGTAAAATATCTTGCTTGTCAAATAACTGCTGACTCACTGAGTCAGTGTGTAATGCGCTAATCGCTAAATGTCAGGCACGTCAGACCATTTCATATCCACATGCAATTTTGAATCAATACCGCATGATTAAAGACTATGTTCACTGTGTGTTGAATAGCAGTCTCCTAACCCTGGGAAACATTAGTATTAAGGAACGTTTTTATTAATGGGAAACTGTGTGACCACTATAGCTAATAGATAATAGGTTGTGCCAGCTGAGATTTGACCTGGCAGCTCCCAAAAACAATCTTTCTGTGAAGTGATGAAGCTCCTGGTCTCAGGGGCAGAGTTATCTGCTTTTGGAGATTGATGGAAAAGTATTTAGTTTTTGCCCCAAGAAAACCAGAGTGGAATGTGATAGACAGCTTAGCACCTCAATCTCACTGATGATGACATTAGTCCCAATTAACATAAATTGCCCTTCTCTGCTTAACCATGCAAATGCTACTGGTGGAATTTATCCTAGAGAGGGAAATTTGGCGAAGGAGAACGTCTTAACAGTTCTTAGGATGGCGTCGATGTTTGGTGTTCTCTAGATGAATGCTGCCATAAAACACTGTCATCATTCACGCAATGCGTTACATCCATGGTTGTTTGAAATGTAATTGTGATTTAATTGTGCTGTAGGTGATGGGGTGGGTGAGTAAATCTTCTACACTGCAAACACTAACATCTAATTTAGTGTGATAATCTTATTTTTAGATTAAAAATATAGTTGACTTGTTTCTAATATCAATGACTTATCTAGAGACTAGTAAATCTGCAATTAATTTAAAAAATCTTATCAAGTGAATTCACTTACTGCGCTGACAGACAAAATTGCTTGTTTTAAGCAAGAAAGCTCATAACGAATGTGCTTGAACTTATATTTGATAGGGCGTTTTTTATGTAGTGTAGAGGTTGAAAACAGTGAGCGTTTAGAAAAAGGTTTTCCCCAAGGAGCAGTCTGAAATCTTCTAATTGGTGTTGATGGTTCAAATGAGCTATGGAGGGGGTTAAAGGGACAACTTCATCAAGAAGAAGATGTGACCTCCATGTTAGGAATGCCTGGTGAATGATCAAGGACAAGCTGATGAACTGCACACTGCATGCCGTGTATGGACGAGCAAACGCAGGATAAAGTCAGTAGCTCAAAGGGCCTCTGAATCAATCGATTCGGCACAAAGAGGGCAGAATTAAAATAATTTTGCATGGATCTTTTATTTCATTTTTTGAATAGGGTTGTTTACCATCAGTGGCAAAACAATTGGCAGTGAAACATTTCTAATAATAACCTCGCACTTTGCCTCGATGCAACGTATTGGAATTTCCTCTTCAGTGGAAGCAGGCAGATCCAAGCATATGAAAACCAGAGCAAAGAGGGTCTTTTGGAACATTTACACATGCACATTTGTTGGCGGTTGAATTTGCCCTAGTGTTAATATTTTAAAATGAGCTATAATATTAACACTTTATTTAAGCACGTGTGTGTTATTCCCCAAGAGACGGAGTAAGCACGGTCTGTTTCTGTTAAAAACGCCTTGAACACAATGCTCAAACGACCAGTGCACAGCCGAGCCAGGTTCATTTTATTAAAAGTTGGTCCAACTTTTCCCATCTGCACTGCAGACGAGCGGTTTGACACATGATAGCATGTCGTCCCGCTGCAACATAACAGCAGCTGTCAATCACAGCGCAAAACGTGTGAAGCCAATCAATTTCCCGAGTCACTCTGCAGTTTCCTTCCCGTGCCGGGGGGTGCCGAAGGCTGTCTGCGTGATGGGTGGCCGGACCCACAATGTTTCTTTTACCTCTCTCCCATTTGACTTAAAGGTTAACTGCACCCCAGCTCTAAGCCTGACTTTACCCTTTACTACAAATGCATCAAGGAGCTGGGTGAGGGGGGGGGGGGAGGCTGAGAGAGTGACCCCCATTAACATTAACATTAGAATTTAATGACGTATGAGCGTACCAAGTGTATCGGTGAAAACCAGGTCCTGGGGTGATTCTTAACGGATATTATGTGTAGTTCTGTTTTCAGTCCATAAAATGCAGATTTTTATGAAAACGGGAATATTGTCAATATTAACTCCAGCATTGATGTGTCCTACTATTACTTCATTTACAACTGAAGACACATTTTAGGGTCCAGTTCCACTTTAAAGGTACATGTCCTTCTCCAGAACGCCAAGACTATGGTATTGTTGTTGTGAGAGGTGCTCGCCACTTTGTTTCTTTACCTATATAAATCTCGGGGTGGAAGTACCAGATTACCTTTTCAACGTGCACAGAGAGCGATTAGATAGTGGACGTCAAGGATTTATATTTGGTTACTCAAAGTGTATTAGCTTACAGTCACATAGTATACCTTATGAAAACGTAGCATAAGCAGCTGTAAACTAATACACTTTAGTAAAATCTAGAGAACATATCCACACAGTCTGATAGTCTAGTCAAGTCAAGTTATTTATATAGCTCACATTGCAGTCTCAAAGGGCTTTACAGCCCACATTTCACATCGAAACAAACAACACCCCCTTACTTTGCTCCTGCTGCTAATGATAGATGTCTGTTCTGTGTACAGTGTGTGCTGAAAACAATAATCTGGTGTTTCTACACAGCCCTGGCTCTGTAAATGGGAGCAAAAAGTGGTGCAGACCGCATATACAAGAAAACACTTTCATTTTGTGCAACAAACTCTTCGGCAATTTAAGAAGCTCGATTTTTATTGTATGAAATAAATTGTCCAACCCCTGAGAAGAATTTATGTCCTTGACAACGGTGTATGTAATTTGTTTAGCCTTCGGTCTATGACGTTTTCTTGAAACGGAACTTTGTTGTGACAGTCACGACAAGAACTCAACTGCAGGTAGCCACATTGTTCGCTCACCTTGGGGGCATAGATGTATATGCTCTGCAAGCAAAGCACTTAAAACATATAGCCTAACCTTGCATTACACCATGTCTCTGCAAACCCCTCCTTATCCGAGCAGCTCGCATCGCTCTCATCCAGCGGGACGCATTCATAGTGAAATGCTGCACTGTTAATGCTCGTGAAACTGACACCAAATTATTCCCTGACCGATGGATTGTTAATCATAAATCCATCTGGGGAGCCGTGCATTGAAACTGTATTGAGCTGTGCGTTGGAAAAAAAAACCTAGCTGTTGATTGGATGAACCATCTGGTTGTTTTCGCTGTTGGCACACCTAAACCACACCCGTATGGCTATCAACACGACGCTGATTGGTCAGTTAATTTTCTACTCGGACACATTCAAAATTATTCCTAGGCTTTCCAAACTAATTAACGTGGCAAAATTAAATTGAAGCTAGACCATCCTGAACACATTATAACCAAAAGACTAATAAAAAGGTGGAACTTTTCCATCTTCTGCATGATTATTATTATTATTATTATTATTATTATTATTATCCCTCCATTTTGTGTTTTTGCGCCATTAGCTCAAATTCCCTTCTGAAACGTCCACATGTAATATCAGGTGTGATATATTTTAAACACATTTATCCACTGATGGATTTAAAGCCATCATAAAGAATTTGGTGAAGGAGTGATGTGAGTGAATAGTGGTTTGTTTTATTGTAGATTATATATGTATATATACAGTATATCATGTTGTATGTATTTTAATGTCACGTGTCTTTACCTTGGCTATGTCTCTCTTGTAAAATATATGTTCAATCTCAATGAGACTTCCTGGTAAAATAAAGTAAAAAAAAAAAAAAAAATCAAATGTAATTTCTGTCTCTCAAAATTTAGCAGGTGCTGTTATCCAAAGCGACCTATAATCAGTAGCCTACATTTGCCAATAGTAGCACAGGTCACACCGACTGTCACATTGTTAGGATAATCACAGAAGAATATCATCAAGGCATAATTAGTTATATGTTTAACAAACATACAATATACGTACAGTATGTACATTATGTTGTAAACATACACATATTGCCACATTTCCTTTTATGTGAGGATGGGCAGAAAGCAATTATTCCCAGTAATAATTGCTACAGTCGTACAAAGTGCTAATATTCTGAAAATAGAAGTTTTCTTTAAAAGGACAGAAAATGAGAGAGAGAGAGAGAGAGGGAGAGATACTGTTAGTGGAGATGCATGCAGGTAAGTGGCTGAGGTGCCAAGGTGGATTCTGAAGAAGGGTTTTAAGTCTCTTGCGGAAGATGAGTAGTGACTCTGCAGTCCTGACTTGCTGCAGGAAGCTCACTATGGCGCCAGGATAGAGAAGAGGCGAGACTAAGCTGAGCGGATCTAGCGACCTCGTAGCGATGGCGGTGCCAGTCAGCTAGCCGAGGTGGTAAAGATCAGAGTGCTCTGGTTGGGGCCGGGAACCTTACCATTGCTTGGAGGTAGGGCGTGGCAGTTCTCACAACGGCTTTGGAGGCCAATACCTGCCTTTGAACATGCCCTGCTACCCATTCATTTAGCAGATAAATGCCTTTCTCTTTTTCTTCTATTAGGCTGGTTATATATTTTAACTAATTTATATTCAATTTAAAAGCCTCATATATTCTCTGCACATTTCCATAAAAATGCAGCTGTTTTTGACCTGTCATTCTAGTGTGAATGGCACTAAAGTGTGTTGAATTATGCGGGGAGATTCCCGCTGGACCCTCCTGTCATGGAGACACAAAGTAGAGATATGTTTTGCTTTCAATTAAAAAGTCTGGATACAGAAGCGAGGCTGAAGGACTTATCCTCTGCCGAACTCGCAGATTTAATGATGAAACCCTAAAAGGAACAGAGCACGCAACGACACAGTGGCTTACACACACAAATGAACGCGCCTCGCCTAGACTATGAGGGAGCGTTCCATTGTGAATTTAGCACCGACAAGCTGAGCTGTCCAGAACGCGTCAGCCTTATCGCTTGCTCACACATCATCACACGTTCATATTAAAGATTCATATTCCATGTGAGGAAGTGCTCAGCAGTCTCTCTCTCAGGCTGGAATCAGGGATGTGTCAATGTGTATTCTGCAGAGGACAAAAGGAAAGATTTGCCCACATACGGTACCTCGACAATGATTCTGTACTGAATAATAGGACAGAGCCTGAAATGGAACTAACCAATCAAATCATGGAAAGTAAATGTGAACATTACCATTATTAAAATAGATCATTCTCATTTGGTGCATGTTGATGGAGTTGGGGTCTCACAGAAGGACTTCTGCCGTAATGTGATTAAATAGCTTGTCAGCTTTGCTTTGTACAAACCATTCCTACAGGTGGGGCTGGCTTCCATGTGTGAAATTTTGGTCGATTCAAGTTTGTTTTGCTACAGAACTAGGAGACGCCCTTCAAAGCCTCTCCACGCCATCAAATTAACATTCCTTGCTGTTTTTTTATTTTTTATTAAAGAAAATAAAAAAAATATGAGAAACTTCACATTTAATTAAAAATTGCATTAGGGGATATCAAGGGATTTACACAGCGGCTCAGAATGGCAGACCTTTTCCCCGTGTCATCACGTAGCGAGGACCAACCGGTGTTAATAATTCCATTTTTCATCAAGGTGGGTTTTTAATCTTGACATTCTCATTGCACTGCTGCCCATCGTAAGAATGAATCCTAGCCTTATCATCCATTTTCTCCCTTATTGGTCTGGCCCAAGCACTTTCACAAGCAAAAATTATGGATTCAGCCATTCAGGTATGGAAACCCGTTACTGTGAAGGTTATATTGTGGATATATTTTCAATGATGTGCAAGAAGCTCTGTAGCTGCTGAATAAAGGCGTCTGGAAATGTGGCTGTCCTCGCTAATAAGCTAATCGTTCAAAATGTGGCATAGAGGATGAGCCACAGATTATATGCATTGTCATATGAATTGTCATTATTAAGTCATGAATTGTTGAGGAAATAAATAAGTCAGATGCAACAGGTTAGGCTACTCAACCCTGACCATGTTTGTCATAAGCACACACTGTGTGCACACACACAGAGAGAGAGAGAGGGATGTAAAACATAATTCTCCACCTGAAGTACAGAAAATATAGAAAGGATTTTCTGTCAAGGGAAAGCAATCTGTACAGGGCTGAACCAAACCATTGTTTTCCACCATTCACAATCCTGCGGTTGCAACAAAGAAAGAGTAAATCAATGAAACACGAACTGCCGGTGAACTTTCGCGTCAGATGTTTAATATATGGATTTTAATTATGGCCACAGAGTCTCATGAATTTATGCAATACTCACGGCCCACAGATGTAGGTCCTACATCACAGGATGGCCGCTGGGGGTGGGGTGGTGGGGGGGGGGGGGGGGTGCGGGGCGGACAAGGCGCAGCGGGAGATGCAGG
>JAODLL010046299.1:0-20067 GCA_026546735.1 Forbesichthys agassizii | reverse complement strand
TCTCTCTCTCTCTCTCTCTCTCTCTCTCTCTCTCTCTCTCTCTCTCTCTCTCTCTCTCTCTCTCTCTCTAGCCATGGTCGCAATGCCTAAAAAGAACCCAGCATGGCGAGAACCTTGTTATTTTCTGTGTCTTTAGTTTGTGTTTTTGACCTGACATGTCAGATATATCTGCTCCCTAATTTATTTGTGTTGCCGTGCGGACAAGTTGAAGTGTGTGAGTCATTCTTGATAACTTTGAGCTCAAGTCAAAACAGTATCGCCCCATGGTCCTGCGCGGAGGCGCCTCATACATCGAAATGCATTGTGAAGCAAAGCGTAGTGCTACGGCTTTGATGATACAACATTAACGCTGACATTAACTTTTAATCAAGAAAGAACAACACCTAAAACAGATAATGTACGTCTGTCCCTGCAGTAAAGCAACAGAATAAACTGCGCCCATTGTTACCCTCAAAAGTTCAAACAAGCTGAGGACTCGTACAAGGGCGTCAACAGAGCAGTAGTTACAGTACACAGCTCTTTCTGCTCTCATTCCTTTTTAGCAATGTATCCTCCTCTCCTCCAGAGAAGTCCCGACGAACAGCAATGTCAGGTCCCATCTGTTAGTTCCATTCCAATCAGCAGTGCTTTCCACACCCAGGCTGTTTCGAGCAGGAATACCAACTAGATATGGCATAGAATAGTTTAGGACATTTACAAGATTGTGGGATTACACCTCCTCAAATGTTCTTCTGGAATTAAAAAAAAGCACATTCAAATTAGGTAGTCCATTACATTCAACAGAATGGGCTTCATACAGTATGTAACAATGGTACAGTACATTAGGTACTGTTTAGCCAGGCTTTGCGTAAAGCTATGAAGTGTGTAGGTAAGATAATTCTCATTCTGATGCTATCCTTCTTTCCAGAGAAGAGTCCTTTAAGGAAGCCAATGTGTTTTGAACTGGATATTATGCTCATGAGTCTCAGAGGCAAGTCAGGTAGAAACTGATGAGACAGCCATTTTATAAGCAGTCGCGTGAATTAACACCTGACAATCCGACAGTCTTTGTGAAGGTCTCTCTCCCCTCTATATCGCTCTCGCTCTCTTTCACACACACACACACACACACACACACACACACACACACACACAGGCAATACAGTACCCACATTACACCGCTGTCTGACATGTCCCTGTTTATTAGAGATTAATGGGGTGGCCTAAGGACATTCCCCCGTGCGACTGACAACGCAGCAACATGCATAAGGAATTCTAAATGCCAGGTATTCAGACCAGAGTGACTGAGAAATGATATTTCAGATGGGGTGTCTCGTCCCCATATACAGTATCACAGCTGAGATGGTTGGTTTCGCTAACATTGTACGACTTCTGTGACTTTACCAGAGGAACCCACGACAGCGGCGTCCCATCATCTTATTATTCAACCTCCGCATCTTTTCCACCATATGGGTTCTCGCCACAATAGAGGACTACAGCAAATAAATTGCATGATACTGTCTGCCTTGTGTCTTTGTGTTGTGTACCACAGAGGAGATGTTATTTATATATACACCGCTGTTTTACTCGTGTTTCATAAACCATTTTCCACTGCAATTTGCATGAAATGTAGCTAGAAGTCATTGAAATGAAATGACATCACATGCTAATTATTATCAATATCAATGTACTGCACCAGCCGGCTTGCCCTTGGAGTATTACACATTTCAACATGAGGTGGCATCTCTCTGAAGTGCAAGGGCACGTTTACGTCCACTAGAAGTGACAAAGCAGACCAACCTGTTAGAACAGACTCATTTCACACATGACAGGTCTCCAAGCCCGTACCCCAAGGACGATTGACTCCAGCCCAGTGACACTGACTGCAGCAGGCAGAAAATAACATTTTATTATGAATCTCAAAGATGGTTTCCTTTCTTGTTCTCGACACGCTTGTCCTGCGTGCTACAGTGGCAGGCGAGGGCTATTTGAATAATTGGCTTCAGGATCTGTAGACATCACAGTCCTGCAAGATTCATGCATTTACCACACAAGTGGAGGGGGGGGCGACAATGCAGTCACCAGGGCTACAAAGGGTGGGGGGGGGGGGGGGGAGAATTACAATGCTGCAGACTTGCAACAACTTCCCTAAGGAGAGATGGAGGGGTGTCTCATTGTGGGAGGGGAGTCTTGGAGGAAGCCCATGTATGTATCTTTATTGTATTATTTTATGCGTTTTCATTTTTCTTTTATTTCTTTTTTATAACCATTTTTATTAATGTTGTTTCTCTGTATTTCTGTATTTGTTTATGGGAAGCAAACTGTACATGTTTTTCCTCTGTAAAGCACTTTTAACTGCAATTCTGTATGAAAAGTGCTATATAAATAAATATTATTATTATTATTATTATTATTATTATTATTATTATTATTATTATTTCAATTGGTGCCCTCTCGTTCTCACCCCTGCATGTCAAAATCTTAAACATGAATAATTGCTACTGTATCTTCATATGCATTAGCCTGGTTAGATCATCCTGATTTTGCAACCTGCCCGATTTGTTGGGCTCAATTGTAATTATGCACCAGAACCAAACTAACAGAACTAATCACCCACTTTAGATGCCAATTGGCCGATTGGCTCTTTAATAAGTTGTTTTGAATTTAGAGATTCCAGACTGAAATGCAAAGCCAAATCATAGAGGTCACACTGGTGTGCATGCCAAAAAATGATTAATATCCATGCAGAAAACATCACTGAACCAAGGTACAAAAGGTACTAAATAAATCTAAATATCACTAAATACATCTGTTCAACAGAACCAAATCACAAATACACAAACTTTTCAGACTATTCAGGTCTTCTCATGTTGTGAAAATCTGATCTGTCATCATAGTCCAGCATTGGACTTCTTAAAGATGTATTTATTTGATACTAATTTAAAATCATTAAAGTAATTCTCGAGTACACTTTATCTCTAACTTCCTACTAAAGTATCTGTATATGATATTGTCTGCCACTAGATGTCATACTGACTACTAACATTTCAGACTAAAACAAATGCTTTGTGGGACACACACATGCACTAATAGGCACACATGGCACAGAACACAGCTACTGCATGTAAACAAAGAACGGAAGCTCATATTACAACACACAGAGGGAGTTTGATGTAATTATGTGCTCACGACACAATTCCACAAGTACCTTTGCAGAGAAAATAGTTGTTTGCTGCTATGTTTATGTAAAATATTGTATATAGGACTTTTAAGAAAGGAACTACTTAACTACTGTATGCAGCAGCTGTATGCCTGAGGTCTGCTCAGCACAATGAAACTAAGAGTTAAGGGACTATCCCCTGTGTCTGTCAAAAGTTAATCTTCCAAAACATGAACTTGTGCAGAGTCACGCCTTCCACTCTAATCTTTTCTCCCAGAAAGGTTTGTTTCACAATATTTGTGGTGCACCCACAATGTCTTCAGAATAGGACACGGCCTCTGATTACAAGCAGCTGCCTGCGAAGTCTTGAGTGACAAGATGTCACAGTGTCGTCTCCATGTTAGTGGTGGCCGGCCGGGTCATCAGTTGGATAATTAGGGCCCAGGGGTGCATGCCAGAGAGCAGGACACACCAGCAAGCAGGGAGTCACGCTGTCGCACATTATCTTCCAAACTATTATTAAAAACTGTCACTCTAATTAGCGGCTATGAACAGAGGAGCGCGTACACCAGTACACAAGCACGCACACACACACACGCACGCACACACACACACAGACTTACATGCACATGACAGGCAGACAAATACACGCACACACGGACAGACGATTATCTCACAGAAGCAGACCCTCATTCTATCACATGCAATACACATCTTAAACATAGAGACGGCAGCAGTCTGGCACAATGAGCGACAAAAGAATACCATAGTAAAGTTCACATGGGGCAAATAAGAGAGTAGAGAAAGAGAGAGAGAGAGAGAGAGAGAGAGAGAGAGCAACATTTTTTATGAGAGAAGACCACAGGTGGACTTTAGATGAGAAGAAAAGCACCGCAAAATTAGTCAACGGAAAAAATGAAATAAGCTCCGGGCGTTTGTCTGGGGCAACTTAATGACCGCACACACCTCACGCATCACGCATGTGCTCAGGGATGGAGGAGTGCGGATTTCCAAGACCTCCCACCTGCCTAGCGAGCCAGCCAGCATCAATTATACATACACAACCTCTCCATCCACAGAAACAAGGAGGCGTTTGCTCTTAAAGAGGTTAAAAGCCAGTCGGTGATTTATAGATGTGTGAACCAATGGGTGGTGTTCTTCCTGATCTCGATGGCCTCTCGATGCAAGGCAGGCTCTCTCTGAGTGTTTTCCAGCCATTCTCTGAGCTAATGGAGACTGTAGAATGGCAGACGTGCGCATCGATCAGCGATTGCTCGGGGAGCGTGGCAGAATTGGTCCTAATGGCTACACATTATAAACTTTGTCGGATTTGATGAATAGAGCGCACATGCCGTTTTCACGGAAAGCCGGTTCAAATTTAAGGACAGTGGGTGACATAAAGATTCAACTCTTCAGAACCCTTTTAGCTTACAGTGTTACAAGTATAGGTGCTGCATTTTTTTCACTAGCATTATGGCACAGTAACCTAACGCAGGGTACAACCTTGGCTGGCATTCCTGCACTTACACTTGGTCTCCCTACCTGCCGAGTCTGGCATTGCTCACCATTCACTCATTTGGTAGTAATTCATTTTTTATGATCCTGGGTTCTGGGCAGAGCTTGACCTGACAACGGCCAATAATACATTTCATTTTATCACATTGTGAAATACTAACTAACATGTAGACGTAACATATGGTAGGCTGGTGAGAAACACAAGTGAAGAAAAAAATATAAATAAAAAAACATTCAGATAAACTGAAATAATGCACTACCTGCTAGTGTTGGGTCGTTTCGCGAACGAGACAGCTATAAGTGAACGATGAGAGTCAGCGTTTTTTAACAGCCGTTTTGTTTCGTTTTTATAGCATTTTTGTTGTTAATTAATGGTAAACAGAAAAAAGGCTATAAGCTCTCTTTTCGTCACAACGATTCTCCGATTCTCCAGCCAATCTCCCGTTCCAATGTCCCCTCACTCGTGAACAAGATCCTGAGGTACTTGAACTCCTTCACTTGTGGTTATTTAATTATTTCTTCTTACATTAAATATGTGAACAAAAATGCTAAACTTGTTTGACAATGTTGATTTACTAACTGAAAGACCATTGGCTTTACAACCATCACCGTGCATGTCAAAATCAGATGTTTTTATACCAAAAACAATGTCATAGAATTGTAGGGCTATTCTGGAAATTATACTGTTAGGCTATTTTAAGTGATACACGTGCACTCATGTCAATAATATGTCATAATATTGTTTAATTTGGCTGAATTATAAAAGCCAGAAGTAGTACCAAATGAAATGTCGTTTGGGAGCCAAAAGACCCGTCTCTTATTGCTGAGCTGAGTCTAATGAGCTGGCTCACCAAAAAGAGCCGGAATGCTACCTTCCCCATGCTCCAACAGAACACTACATTGCACACGCAACCACAAAACAAATCCTGACATGGCAATCTGTCTGAGTAATTACCTGTTAAGCCTCATACCCCCAAATAATTCTTCAAAATCCATTGAAGAATGGAAAGAATTTGGCACAACATGTTTAATTTGTAATAGACTGACTACCACAGCTCAGGCGGATAATTCATAAGACAACATCCAATCATAATTTTGGAGGCAAATTGCTTAATAAATGAAAGGCATAAAACATAGATGACAAAATCAGAGCTTCATCCACATTTCATATCTGGGTTTAAGATGCATAACCCCAACAACACAAAAAAGTCACAGTCTGGCAGTCATAAAAATAATGAGATTGTGAAGTACCTGTGAGGCAGACCTGTGTGTGTGTGTGTGTGTGTGTGTGTGTGTGTGTGTGTGTGTGTGTGTGTGTGTGTGTGTGCGTGCGTGCGTGCATGCGTGGTTATATATTGAACAATTATTGACAGAAATACTGTCTGACAGTGTGACTGGCCAAGAGGGTCTCTTCATTTATCTTAGTGCGTTGCTGCAATAGAAGTGATCAAACGGACACACAAGGAGATGTACATGCAGCATAATACCCCACACAGTAGATGAATCTACATCAGCATATGTATTGAATTATTTATTATAACTGTGACTCCAGTGTCCTTGTGTAAATTATTATCGCCAAACTGCTCATTTTATTTTTACTTTGCAGTATAACACAGACCAATATATATATATATATATATATATATATATATATATATATAAAAATATTAAACAGTATAAATCATTAGCACGACTGGAAGTAATGGATGCACATTTGATTAAAACTCCATCATGTTCTAGTGTCCCCATAACCCCAGTGTGACTCAGCACTCAGTTGTGGGAGGAGCTTCCACACTCACTGGTTTCAACCAATTAGCGCTGTTGTTTTAGATTCAAATTGAAAGAACTTTTCTGTTCGAGGGAGCTCTGACGGCCAACTTATTGCAGTCGGAGGAGCGTCACGTTAATAATAATAAAAAGAGAGACCATTCTAAAGCCTTGTGCAATCCCCCACCATATCCCCACGCCCCTGAAAAGCAATTTGTGACCCAAGAAACCCATAGAAGATCTGACACACTGCTGCACACAGCTCCATATGCACCTAACAACCTAGCCTTTCTGGCCTTTCTAAAAGTGTGCAAGCTTGTGTGTGTGTGTGTGTGTGTGTGTGCGTGTGTAAACTCCCAGTCTGCCAGTCTCTGGGCATCAGATCAGCTGCCATGGGTGGATCAATACGTAGGCTGGCAGACTCTCTTCATTAGAGTTCCCCGGGGCCAGTCCACCTGCCACTCACCCACGCTCACCCTCCTCTGTGACCCATACTGTATGTATGCCGGCTGCCTGCAGTACATAGATTAATTATCGCCCTTGTCTTTCCTGGAATCTTTTCATTAAATAAAAATAACCTAAAAACATACTTGAAGATGATCAATATTCAGACATCATTTTAGTTGTTATGTGCCAGTATATGACACGATTACAGAAAGGATATTGTAGGCCAAGGATGTGAAACGTCTTTGAAGAGTTGAACTACAGTATAACATGCATGAAGTATGAGCAAGAATGATATTGTTGTGGGTGCATGTTGCATCGCATTACACAGGAGTGCTTAGAATTAGCCTGAACTGAATGAATAACATGCAATGGTGAGCGTGGCACTGATATACGGGATACATCCGGGGGTGACATTGCCAAAACATGCTGGTACATCCGACGAGCTCATTTGTAAAGACGGTTGCTAACGCAGCAGAGGAATGAATGTGGGGGCTGCCGGCAAATGCTTATCCAAGCGTCCACGCTCCATTAGCACCGGCAGGCACCGTGTGTGGGTAGGTCCTACGTGCACCATACCGATACCCAATGAGCACCGCTCACGGCACCACCTGTCACTTGCATTAATCAAAGCATGGGAGTTCAGAAACCAACACTTGACAGATTTAAAGAGGCTGAGCCAAAAGGAAGAATTTGTGTTTACACCATTTGGATTTGGTCTTGTAGAGTGTATCAAGTGTATTGTTTTATAAAGGAGAGTGGCATAGAGTTGCCTACGTATTTGTTACTCCTAATCGTTCAAACATATCTGGAACTGTTGACATTTGCCAGCCTGCAACAGCAACATCATAATGTCATTTCAGACGTCAACACAAAACAGCTTGCCTTCTGGACACTGTGACGTGATGCGGACACACATCTTTCGGTTTATAGGTGCTGGATCCTAGCCTGGTTACCAGACACAATATTCACTTCATGGATAAGGTTTGGCCCCCATGGTTTACAGCTGAGTTGCACTTGCTTAAGCAAACAAATAAAAAACTAGAAAGAAAATGGCGTTCAACAAAACTCAATGTCTTATATAAAGCATTGAATTATAGTTTTTTAAACTACAAAGGAGCCCTTTCTGCAGCAAAAACTTAAAAAGTTAATTAGGACTAATAAAAATAATCCACGGTTCCTGTTTGATCCTGTTGCAGAATTAATACAGAAGTGGTCGTCTCCTGATAATCTAGCCCTTACAGCTAATGACGTCATTCAATTATTTACTAATAAAATGTACTCAATTCGAGAAGAAATTATTGCTTCAATTCAATTCCAATCATACCATTCTAGTCAAATAAAAGAAGATGAAATGGTCAATAGCGCAAATATGCTTGTGCACTTAAATATGGTGTCCCTTTATACTCTTTCAGAAATAGTAAGCACAGCTAAGCCTACCAATTGTTCACTTGATCCACTACCTGGAAAAATCATTGAAGAGTTATTTCCAATTTTAGGGCCCTCTATACTTAATATAACTAATACAGTACGCTCATCTGGTATCATCCCTATAGCTTTTAAAACAGCTGTGACTAAACCCTCAAAAAACCTAGCCTTGATCCTGGAATTCTTCAAATCTTTCTTTAATTTCTAAGATTTTAGAAAAAATTGTAGCTAAGCAAATTATTGACCATATCACTACTGAAACTGCTCTTATGAAAGTTGTTAATGACTTATTGCTTACTATAGATGCAGACTTAAGCGCAGCCTCTGATACAGTGGACCATAACCTGCTCGTTAAGCGATTAAAAACATATCTTGGTATGAGTGGGGTGGGAATTTCATGGTTTAGTTCTTATTTAACCGAAATGACACACTGCGTAGCTCACGGTAATGTGATATCTGACTATCATAAGGTTATCTGTGGCGTCCCCCAGGGTTCTGTGATGGGCCCTGTGTTATTTTGTATTTATATGCTACCACTGGTTGATATTATAAGTAAATTTGGTATTAGTTTTCATTGTTATGCTGATGAAACCCAACTGTATATGCCCCTGGAAGTATAAAAACAGTCTAATCTCAGAATATTAGTCATGTCTTTTGAAAATAAAACAATGGATGTCTATACATTTTTTGCACCAACCCCAGATAAGACTGAAATGCTAATTATTGGACCGGACAGGCGCAGACACCTGTTCAAGGATGCCACACTTAACTTTGAAAATTGTAATATTAGAGTAACTCAGCAAAAAATGGCCAGACTAGCTGGATCCACAACTGGCCTGGCGATGCCAATGGTGCCTCTTGCCACAAAAGGTACACATGGCTAGGTTAGCAACCCCAAGCAATTAGTGGATCATCTGACACCGAGTGTAATACCTCACATCTAGCTTTAGAGAGGCTTTCCGGAACCCTGCGGCGTTGAGCCTTATCGATCAGTCCGTTGTAAAGGTCGCTAGCTTGGCTAACAACCGGAACCCCCTGCAAGGGCTCTGGCTGAAGACCAGCACCCCGAACACTTTTAGTTAGTTAGGCGAGGCAGTTCTGTGTTGTGTGTGAGACTTGCCAATGATATCAGCCTGCAAAGAGATCCACACAGTCTACATACAGTATAGTGAAAGGCTTTAGCACAGTTTGATTGTGGAGTAAAAACGAATTGCTTTTGCTATCTCTAAAACAAGACATCATCCTCATGAATGTCTGCAGAACAATACTGTATGAGATGCACTTACAGTAAACCATACGTGCATCTATAGACAGTGGGTATAGACAGTTACTTGTCTATACCCAGGACGCTCTTGAAAAAGAGATTTTAATCTCAATGAGTCTATTCATGGTAAAAGAAAGGTTTAATAATAATAAAAACATGTCTCTACATTAAAGATGAATGTTTTTTCTCCTGATAACCAACTAGATGCTGGTATCTTGATATATCGGCAGGCATTTCACCAGGAATCAGGAAATGGAGGCAGACAGAATACAGTTGGATGGAATGGATGAAAGTAGCTTCCAATTACTTTTCCCCTTTTTCAACTCGCATTATGAAAACTTTGTTTCTCATCCTGTCATTGTTTGCAGCACAAACTTGCTAATAGTTATTGGTATTGGTATTGTATTGAGAAACCTACCATAATAGCCTAATGATTTATGTATTCATATTTTCATAAAATGTTCTAGGTTGAAATGGTTAAAGGTTAATCTATCTTTAAAACCACAAATGAATATATATATATACTTACAAAGTGCACAGGCATATCAACAGACATTACTTTAGGCAACAGATGAATGCAATTGATGACTATTTACCACATTAATGCTGTTTAAATATGCACTAAATGTCCATTGCCAGTCCAGTTGGCTGTCTATCTCACAGGCACATCGTCATCTATAATGAATTATGCATAGACGGGAATAGATTTATTTTTTCCTCTGCCTTGGTTTGGCTGCTGCTCAAGAACTCCAAGTTCTGCCGTTCCTCAAATGCGTGAGCTTGGAGCAGCATTGCCTCCTAGTTCCTTTTCCACAGCCACATCACTGCCAGATAAGATTAATATACTTGTGTAATTAATTCCATGTTGGAAGGTTTTTTTCTGTTAAACTGTTAAACTACTTTCAGTCGAGAATATTGTCAAGTTGGATAAGATGTGGACGAATGACTGCGCTCAGAGAAACATTGAAGTTCCAAGCAATGTTGCACGTGTGTAGTGAACTTGTGTGTTTCTTTGCACATTTGCACGTGTCTGAGACCGTGGCAATTAACTTTAACACAGTTGACAGTGTCATAGCAAAATGGGAAGTATTTTAATTTACACATGCACACTCTTAAAGAGCAGGGGATCCCTTGGCATGAACTGAGTCTCTCTCCCGCAAAGAAACCCCTTAAGAATAATGCCGGATTCAATTTAAGTGTGTATACTGAGAAAAATAAGTCAAGGGGCTTTCTCACTGCAGATGAGGAGCGAAGCAAGATGAATGTCATAGTCAATCTCTTGGGATGATGAGGGAGAAACAGAAAACAGCCTGTTCTGTGCAGCTACATTATTTGTGTGTATTGTATCAATGGCGTCAAAACAAAAGGGCAAAATAAACCCAAAATATGAAACCAAAAATATATAAAGTAAAATTATTATAATTATTCGAATGTTTCACGCCTTTTACCCTTTTCCCATAAAGCCCATCGGGTGTTCTGGGTGTGCTATACAGCACTGTACCTCTGCCAAAGTGGCTGAGTAAGAAGAAAACTTTGTTTTGTCACGTACTTGCCTGGAGAAAAAGTTTCTGTTGAACCACATCAGCTACTTTTGATTCTACAGCCCCGCTCTGCGCTCACTACTTCACTGGCAGCCTGCATCTTTTAATGAAGCGTAAGCACATTATTGTATCTGACCGGGGTTTCAGCTATAAATGATAGCTGAAGAGTTTCAACAAGCTGTGGGCGATGTCAGGCTGTAGGGCGGACAGATTAGGTTAAACACACAAGCAGCTACAGCAGATAGTACAGCTCTTACACCCTACTCATCCACCAGGCTGCTGACGTCCAGATGATCGGGCTCTTATCGGGGCTGCTCCCAGCTCAGAATGAGTCTTTTAAAGTAAACGTTGAGTGATCCAAAAGAGGACGGAATGTGTCTTTTGTTTGCATAATGTGGGCTATAAGAGCAGTGTACAGTTTGGTACACTTCCTTGACTAACAATTAGTTTGTCTATTTTGGAAGGATTTTGGCCAGAAACTGGTTGTCTGGAGAAAACATACTGATTTATTAAGGACAATTTGCTTTGTAAGCCGGCTGCAGAATCATACAATCAGTATCCAGTTGAGTTGTTCAGTTGACGGTCTCAATGATTAAAGGTGTAGTTAATACAAATGTTTTTGTAAAGTCTGAATATTTCTCCTCATCCACTATACAGTAGTTGTCTGTATGTGAGTGCTCGTAAATATTAGCTGGTGTTCATACACAGCACTGGCTCTATAAATGGGAACACAAAAGAAGTGGTGCAGACCGCACCACACGCCACTAAATGCATGTTCAATGTTGGGGGCGGAGCTTAGGTGTATTTGTTTTCACGTTGAGTTCAAATGTAATTCTACAGCACCGCGTATCTCACCTTTAAGTGCTTATGTTATTATCCCTACATGGTTTGGTTTGATTGGTTGACTGTGGTCCAAACACCTGCTATAGTGCCTGTGTTTGAAAGTCAGTCAAACCATTCACTTTCTGATTAGCTGAATGTGATCCAATCACCTTCTGATTATTTGTTGACACCTACTGGTAGCCTTGCGAGACCATCCCGATCTTACAAAATTAAATTTTGCCACGAGAATCGCCTAGAAATCATTGCAAATGTGTCGGTAGCAACTGAACTTACCAATCAGTGCCGTATTACTAGCTACTGTATACAGTCGTGGTTTAGGTTTGCCGACAGTGAAAATGACCAGATTGTTCATCCAATCAACCGTCAAGTAAAGTACTGAAAGTACCTGCCCTTTACAAACAGTTTGGATGCACAATAACAATCCATCTGGCATGTCAGGTTAACCTACTGGTACCGCCTATGAGAAATTAACTTGAATAGAATGTTTGACTGATAATGCAGAGTGAAAGAATTCATGAAGCTTGCCAATTTTATTCAGGATAGTCTTATCTTCCAATCTAACTAGAGGTGAATGAGATGCTTGGTGGTGTTTTCTGGCAAACGGCAAGAATGCTGCTTGGCAGGTCTCTATGACTGGAAGACTATACACAAAATTTAAGGGATACATTTGTAAATGTAGTCTATACACAACATTCACTTTCAATCTGAAACACTGAATAACATCAGGCCACCAGATACATTTTTAATTGAATCATGCTTCAAAACAAGTTTCTCTTTATTGTTGTTAGGCTGATTAAAATAAAACAAACAACAAAAATAAAATAACGCAATAAATCTTTCCGGTGTGTAAGGCAGTGCCGTTAACAACTAATAATAAAATAATATTCTGGTGGAGCAAAATGTCAGGTGGAATGGTTAATCGCCCGGGGAAGCATTTTATCTCAAATGAGCACATTAAAGTGGCATTCCGTCAATGTAACCTATGATGGGGGAGGCTGTGAAAAATTGCAGTCTGCAGGGGTGTGAATCAATGCAACTCTGATGTTCTCTTTAGCAGAATAAGACATCATTTCTGCCAAAAACAATTTGCTCTGAGCCATGAAGAATGACGCAATCAAAACAGTGACATTTTTACTTACGGTAAGTGCTTAAATCAGAACACCTGCCAAAATCACACGATGGTGCCATGCATATAGGTTAATGATGTATATTACACTCCATGCCGCCTACATTGGTTAAAACGTTATCTGCATTGAGTCCATATTGTGATGCACTGACAACACGTATCACATGAAGAGCATTAAAATATAAAAACATTATAGGCTTTAGGCCTACAATTAGTATTTACAGAAACACAAAATGTTGTGAAAGTCCCAGATGATTCAAATTTAGATACCGTCATTCTCGGTCAGCTGAAAATGTTATTAACTGGGAAGATAAATGTTTTCAGAACATTTTACTGTGTACACAAGCTTGATGTCTGCCCTTAGATGGGTCTGATGTCCAATAACTTCAGCAGTTATATATATGTGAATAGATTAGTGTCATGGTTCATCATATGAACAGAGCACATGTTCCAGAGAAACTTTATTGGAAAGATGTGTATTGTAGGTGGCACTGGTTTAGAAATAAAGTTCGAAATTATTTATGGAAGTTAGTTGACTCTACAATAACTTGATGTCTGCTTGCAGCTGTTTTGTGACCGACAAACATCACAGCAATCAACTTTTGGAGAACAGCGTCTCACTCACTTGCCTTTAGTTAATTCACGGCGAGGGCCGTATCTGCAAGAAGAGTGTAAAAAGGTGGCTATAAACTCAAGGCAAATCACCCCCACACCCAGAATAATGTGAGCCTATTAGAAAGGCAGCAGGAGGAACAGGTAGTAAGCCACTGTAGTCATCTCTGTGGGAGTGTTTCAGACAGTTATAAACCAAATTAAAGATGACATTAGGAACACAACCATAAGGAAAAGTCTGGGCACAAACTGGAGATGTGTACTTGGACGGAATGCACAATTTATACTCCTCACATTCTAATACGATCTCACCTTGAATATTATGTACCAGCAAATTCATTGTGTGGTCCACATCCTTGACTGAAGCTTTTATTTTGACTTCTTCCACAAGAGCGGATGTCATTGCTTATCAAATCCTTTGTTGATCAGGGAACAATAATTCTACTGGGATAATCCATGGAATGCAAACTCCTATAGTAAAAATGGCAGCCGCAACGCTCTAATAAATTGTGAAACAATTTGTGTTGTTTCATTTAAGACTATACAGCAGAAGAATCACAGGGCAAGATTTTAGCACATTCTTTGCCACATCTTAAATCCACATAATCAGACCACCAAGTAATGGAGGGACACAATCTCTTTATCTAGGCCTCTCTCCATGTTTATTACACTGTGGACTGGCTCATGGAGGTGAATGTGTGTCGTCTAATGTATGCAGGCAGCAGCTGCAGCTCCTGAGCTCTTCTGGGTTGGAACTTACATAAACTAAACTGACATGCAGCGGCAGAAACAGACTCCTATGAGTTCTAGTGAGATGCGCTCCGTGTGTGTGTGTCTGCCACATTTCTTATGGTTTCTCCACCTCCATGACAACCAGAGCCTTGTACTCAGAGGACTCTTTCCAAGGGGAATGCTGCTCAATATTATAATCAAAAGGCACATATGGGGTGTGGGAGGGCTACTGCAAAGCATCTATGCCACATTTTGGACCCAACATTCTGGGGAGGGTTGTTTTTTTGGGCAGTTGAAAGGCACAGTAGCTATTTTATGTTGTTATAGTGGCCTGAGAAGCCTAAGATTTCCACCTCATATGCTGTAACACTTAAAGAGGGATAGTGAAGTGTGTGAGCCAGCGCTCCAGGGAGGGAGGGACATACAGGCCCGTGGTTAGAGTCCCTCCAAGCATTTTGATCATTAACAGGGGCCATGGTAGTTATGGGAATAAAGAAAATCTGCCTCTAGGGAATGGCTTTTACTGTTTTCATGGCTTTTACCTGGTTTTATGTTATTTCTTTTTGTTTAATTTCATATGTTCTCTTCATCCTTTGTATTTCAAATGTAAAGCACGTTGAGTTGCACATTGTGTATGAAAGGTGCTATACAAATAAAGCTTATATTATATTATTATTATTATTATTATTATACACTCACTGACTTTCAAACCAACATTGTCATTTTAACACTATCTGAAAACGAGCGATTGCAAACACAAGGTACATACGCACCTCACAAAAAAAACAAAATGTACATTTCATAATTCACATCACTGGGGACCACTAAAAGGAGGCGCACAAAGTGGTCCTGCGCACATATTGTACCTACAGAACCTGTCAGAACACAGCTTTCTGGCAAATCTGACCGCATCCCACAGGACCCACTGGACCACACATGATAAATACTGATATGTGGAGCGATACACACCTGTATGTAACCCCTGGTTACTCTTGTACACCACAGTCTATACTAGTACGGTACCTCATCTCATCTAGTACATTTCCAGCACTCTGTTTTAACCATTTGTCCCTCTCTGACAAATTCTTTCTACGGCTTGAACGAACCGAATGAGTAATCGAACGTGACTTCAGGGCTGCGCTGTGACGCCAAGGGGAACAGAGCGGCTTGGCGCGAGCACAGCATTTCGCCATCTCGCTCAACAGCTGGTGCTCAAACCAATCAGACATGGTTGGAACTCCGGCTCCCTCCACGTCTTCCTGTCAGCCCAGCGAGGACCGATGACAACACGTCTCTCAGCGTGTAGACAGTTGTAGTCCAGCTGAACAATGAACATGCCAAAACAGGACAGTTTGAAGTATCTTTACAATGTTTATTTGATTGTAATGAACAAAAACAAACATGTAAACCAGAACAATTGTATTCTATTATACCCTGAAAAGAAAGTTGAACATGTATACACAGCAGATTAAGTCAGTTGAACGAACTAAACACAAAAAGAAAAACATAAGAAAAAAACAATAAACAAAAGCACTGTTCATCAAAAATCCATCTCATCTTGCTGATGAGAATTTAAGGCATGCGGAGTTATTGACAGCGTAGAAAATCCACCAGACGCAGTGTCAGGTTCCAGCACATTCCCTGGAATACAGCAATACCGTGACCTGAATATTTACCATGTCTGGAGAGGACTTAGTTCACCGTCACAAACCGAGAATGGCCACATTAGCTGCAAAGGCTACAACAGCACTGCAGAGAACATTATAGGACCTTGCCAAATTAAATGCTTAAGAGGCTCAGGTGGTCCATCTACTCACACAACACCTGGGCCCCTTGGAACATCACTGTGGTATACAACAGAACACTGTTACATATAAAAAACCCTCGCCCTGTCAACCGTCCAAGATGATATGGTCTCAGACAGCAAAGATCTGTTATATTATGGCCGTGTACCATGATCCAATTAGAATACAATGCCACAGTAAGATATGTTTTACAATGTAGGACATGGCTGTAATAACAAATGGCCGGGAGGGAGGATAAATAATCCTCTTTAATAAAAGCAAGAATTAAATATTTACACGCACGCGCGCACACACACACACACACACACACACACACACACACACACACACACACACAGGACTAAAGGAACATGTCTCTTTTTTAAATAATGCAAACGAATAGAAATTGGAAATATTGGATCTATTAGGGAGGCTGTATTTTATTGGAAGAACTTCCAGTAACATCAAAGATGGTAATCTGTCCAAATCTGAAATAGTTAGCTGCATGCTTGCTTTAAATATGTTCCCAAAAATTCCTCCCTTTGGATGTCTGTAGCCTACAGTACATTGAAACAAACACTACATATCACCCAAAAATGGCCTTAAGAAAGTCCTGCTAAATTAAACCAGAGACATTTTAGTTAAAAATCATATACAGCCACTCACAGTCTTAACAGATCTCATGCTAAACATATCATATGTAAACAATTATACCACTACATCCATTTAGAATTGGTGAAAAAATGCCCCCTTTTTTTTGCCATTTCCCCCACATGAGATCTAGCATGTGTTACTATGACACTGCAACAATCACAAATGCCTACACAAATACATTCAATATAATAGAATTATTTCAGATTATGCTTTGGTCCTTTATCATGGATAATCTTCCGTCCAACTGCTCTTCATTTCTCATTTTATGGGTAACATTCAGCATCGATACACACTATAGAGCAATCTATAGAGCAATGATATGGCACAATTCCTCTTCAATAGAACATACAATACTACAAAATCTTAACTATTCTTTCTCACACCTGACCACTCCCTTGTCCACCATGTAATCAAACGTGTTCAATGACACGTTCTCATATTAACCAGGATATTAAGTGCTAAGGATGTGTCCCTTCCAACATAATGGGTGCAGTAAGGATATATGGCTGGAATGAGCCTCTGCAAACCACCCTCTCAAATCCAACAGTGCACCTATGCAAACTATGATAAGACACTGGGTGGTGAGAGCAGCGAGAATCAATCAAGCGGCCATCTGGCATCACAACACACTGGGGGGTGTCAACAGCTGCCCTCTCTCCACCCATCAGGAGAACCAACATGTTTTTGCATGTGAACGTATACCGTGTACTGGTATTATGTAGACGGTAAACATCATAAACAGATTTACTATTAGTTTTGCATCCGATAAGGCACATTGTCCCACAAAAGCCTGATATACAGTTAAAAGGATATCCTACATTGTGTAATGTAATAAAGTAATAACAGATGTATACCTCAGATATGCACCTCTGCCTTCAGCCATCATTTCATCCTATCTACAAATAAACATTTAAATGTAAGCCTACAGGTTACATTTAAACTTATTTCATCATTTTAAATTATACTGCACATCAATATGGTCTGAATAAGCATGAATGATTACAATGAAAAGACTATATGATAAGACAAAACAAAATATGGGAAAAAGGTTCAAGTCTGTGTGGTAAAATTAAAAAGCTATTAAAACCTATGCAAAATAATAGGCATTTCTAGTAGTTCAATGCTGTTTAAGAGATGCTGGCTAATTGCTTAATGTGCACAACCTGAGGCCAAGTAGGGACCAAGTACCTAAATAGTCCTGAAAATAGTCTTATCAAAATATCTAAAAAATAACAATTTTACAAGGGTGGATAACATGATGGAAAGAAAATAAAAAACACCATCTATACAGGAGTGTTGGTGCCCCCTACAGGATAGGAATGGAACCTAATATTCTGTCTGTTTATGATTATTAAAATGCTTTGAGTTAGCTATGGTTTGTTGAAAAATCTTAACAAATTAAAATAGCATGAAGTTGGTCAGCTGTACTTCTGTGAGACACCCTCAAAGCACATCTGACGAGAGACCGCGTAATAATGGAAAGTCAGAAAATAAACAGAATTATAGTGTATGTGTAGTGGTAGAGGACATGCATGAGTCCTTTTCTCACCTGACAACGCCACTTGTAGAAAAACACAGAAGGCAGAGATCACTTGTATGTGACAGTTACACCACACAATGCAAAACACTGGCTGGGCATATTGTCCAATAACAAATTAAACTGTCAGCATATAGCATGTATGATAGGACATTCCTGGCAAGGGAAAAGGAATTTGATCCACCGCTCTGACGCTTATTAAATCGCTCCAATATATTGTGTCTTTGAACTGTAAGTCCTGATGACTGTCATAAAAAGATCGCCTTTTTGTTATAACATTTTTAAAAAGTAAGAAAATATATATTATTAAAATAAACTATTTATTCCAATGGAAAAAAATTCAAATATATATATATTAAATATTAAACCATTTGAAGCAATATTGACTTTTGATGAACCCTCGTTTCTAGATTTCTTTCATACAGTAAATCCACAAACTGATTGTTGAAGTAACCTTTAGTATAATTTCTATTCTGGGTTTAGAAAATAATAATAATAAATAAAAAGACACATGATAATTTTACCATTAAAAAAAAACTTGCAGATAGGGCTGTCGCGGTGAAGAAAATGTCCTTGCGGTGATTAAGGGTGCCCCAATACCGCGGTCTGCGGTATTATCGACATTTTTTTGTTTTTGTTTTGAATGGTCAAGTTCATTGCGCAGAGCTTCGAAATAGTGTGATTCTGGGCCATTTATAGACAACATGATCTCAGTCTGTGGTGAGACAAATGTGCAACATCATAGGCTTTCTACCAGTTTAGTAGGCCTACTAGTTATCACGTGTAACTTTGTCCGGCAGATGTTGAGCCAAAATATCAGATGGGAAATATGACTAATTAATTATTAAATAAAGCATATTAAATAGCGTAAGATAAAAAGCCTACGGCACGCCAAGCGTAGCCTACGGTACATCACCTTGATTTAGGTAGACAGAAAGACGTGATGGCACAGTTTCGGTTTAACAACCCGAAAGATTAGGGGACAACATATTCCATTTTCTTTCCCACACGAAATGCAGATATGTCCCAAAAAGAATCACTTGAGCCTGTCTGCGATGCACGATGCGCTTCCCAGACTAAGTACACAGCATTTTACTAAACTGTAGTAGTACTGTAGTAAAGTGCTGTAAAGCGTAACGTCTGAGTGTCGTAAATACAGACACTCCCAAAGGCTACAACCATGGATATATTACCGTATTGGTCCGAATATGAGACTGTGTTTTTTTCTTTAAATGCGTCTTAAAAAGTAACGTCGTCTTATATTCGGGGTCTAGAAAAATGGCGTACATTACTTGTACGATAGTTTTTGCACTCATCTACCGTGCCTCGCTACTAGCATACAGATGCATGAAATATGGAAAGACACTGATTAATGCAGCAGAGTCATTAAACAACTCTGAAGCAGCGAAGAAATATGATGTCACTGAATGCAATGTTCAAAAGATGGAGAGCGCAAAAATACCGACTTAAGAAATGCAAACAGTCTTACCGTGTTCCCAAAAGCGGCCGCTTCAAAGAGATTGACGGGAGTGTGTAAATACGTGACTGAAAAACGGAATGAAGGAATTCCCAGAGCGGTCATTCAACTTAAGACACTGGGAATTGCCAAAGAGCTAAATAACCACTGATGTGGTAGAAGAATGTCCAAAAACGGTACAGCAAGTTTTATTTAATGTATTTT
>JAODLL010046288.1:0-20067 GCA_026546735.1 Forbesichthys agassizii | reverse complement strand
ATATATAGTAATTATTATTATTATTATTATTATATGACAAGTATTGGTCAGTTCGCAAATAAAATAGAATCGAAAAATAAGTAATAACTTCCATCGTTTGAATTTGCACGCGCTGTTTACTTTGGGATACCGTAGTCTACCTTATGTCGCGCACGGAGGTTTGTAGTCTGCCGAAGTTACAAAGCTTGCTCGGTTAATTATAATTTTTACTTGTGAATCCCGCCTACTTTTCAAATTATAAAAGTACTGTAACTTACTGGCAGTAGAAGAAGGTAGGCTAAATGTGTGTTTCGTGAGAAACGTGGTTATACCTAATGTAATGCTATCTTTAATTTAGCATAATGTTGTTAGCTAAGTTATGGTATTTTACCGGTAAAGTACGGTAGCGAAGTAAAAAAAAAAAAAAAGTACCGGCATCTTATTTTATAAATAACCTTATAACTTTGTTGATATACCATCTCAATTTCATGAACCTTCCCAGTCGTCCACTCCACTCCATAGTGCTTACTATCCAGCAACAATCCTAAATACATGACCACTGCATGAGTTTACCGTAGACTAAGTAGGTACTAATAATATAATATGTACCTAAACATAAAACGGTAAAGGCGAGTACCTGGATCATCACGCAGATACTCGACACACACAAACATACTATATATACTGGGTATTGTTAAAACACGTAACGCTTTTTCACAGTTGCATGAGTCAAACTCAAATAATCAAGCAGACATTTTTTTTTTTCATGAAGCATTTATGCATTTAGCATTTCTGTGGCTTTCTGGAGACACATTAAGGTGTACTTGGCTTGCCTGTCACTCCTAACCTTCACTCTTGTGGTCTGCCAACAGTGTTTTCCTTCATGGACTCCAGGAAGCGAGCGGCAGGGAGCCAGGTGTGCCAGACCTCTTCGTTCCTTCGCCAGCCCCCCCGTGTCTTGATCGTGGACGCGCTGCCGCCCTGGTGGTCGGAGACCGGCGCTGTCCTCTGCGATGCCCTGGACAACTTCTTGTCCCTGGCCTGTAGCCTGGAGGGCCCCTGTAGGATACCGCTGCTCAGCCTCTACGCCATCAGCAGGCAGCAGGAGTGTCTGCTGCCATTTGTGGTGAGAGGGGGAACAGGCTAGAGCAGTGGTAGACGAATGTGCTGCCCCTTGTGGTGAGAGGGGGAACAGGCTAGAGCAGTGGTACCCGAGTGTGCTCCCCTTGTGGTGAGAGGAGGATCAGGCTAGAGCAGTGGTAGACGAGTGTGCTGCCCCTTGTGGTGAGAGGGGGAACAGGCTAGAGCAGTGGTAGACGAGTGTGCTGCCCCTTGTGGTGAGAGGGGGAACAGGCTAGAGCAGTGGTAGACGAGTGTGCTCCCCTTGTGGTGAGAGGGGGAACAGGCTAGAGCAGTGGTAGACGAGTGTGCTGCCCCTTGTGGTGAGAGGAGGAACAGGCTAGAGCGATGCTTCTTACTCTCTATTGGCTTCTGTACCCCTCCTTTACCAGACATATAGAGAAAAACATAAAGGATTTGTTCATATGAAAGGATTATTGAATGTTATGTCCTAAGTACAAGTAGAGCAGGCTGCTATTATTCTTTGCAAAATGCTCTCTCTCTCTCTCTCTCTCTCTCTCTCTCTCTCTCTCTCTCTCTCTCTCTCTCTCTCTCTCTCTCTCTCTCTCTCTTTCCCCCGCATTGTACCGGTCTCTCACCCGCCACACAGCAGCTCCGTGGGAACATGGCGCGTCTGCGTTCCTGCGTGGAGGAGCTGAGGTCCCTGCCCGGCGAGGGATGCGTCCGGGGGCCTGCTCGGGGGGCGGAGCTTCTCCAGCAGGCGGTGCTGGACAGCCTGCAGCAGTTCAAGCAGTACGGCCGACACGCCCCCACAGGCCAACAGAGAAATGACAACAGCTCTGTGGAGGTGAGCCAGCATGTGCTACTGAATGCCTGCGTCAACGCAGTCTCGCAGGGACAGCCTTTGCTTACGTAACGTCTGGGACACAGCGCTGGCTAACTGCGTCAAGATCCTCCTACCTGACAGGAGAGGGATTTTGATTGACATCACAACGGCCTACTACGTAACATTATGACAAAGTCGGACGTTAAACGTACTACTTGTACACGACTCTGGGTGTTTTCAGGTATTGCATATCAGTTAGACTACTGTGATTGCTGCTTAAATTTTTTCATAGTAAATAAAGCACTAGTTTGGAAAAAAAATGTGTGGTAGTCAACGGGGAGAATCTAATTATTTTTGGATTCCGTTTGAATTGTATCACGAAGTACACATAAGACGTGTTTCTATATAAAAGATAATTGTTCAAGTCAAGAACGTTGCAGTTTTTTGTAAAAGTATAAAGTAATATTTAGTTTTGTGTGTAACCGCTCAGGGAACTACAGCTTTCGTCTCGCACGTCGCCAAAACAATGCATTCTTCGGCTTGTGGGTTGTTTGCGCGAGAACGTCACGACGTCACTTAACGTGACTTATGGGTTTGCTGTTTGGAGTTGTTGTTTCTTGTTGCAGGTTTTAGCGTCAGAGTTATTTGGTTATATTGACACTGCAAACTGGGAGACTGATAGAGGCCACAGTAAACAAGAAGTGAACCGGATCCATAGATACAGTAGATCACGTACAGTCAAATATAAGGAAGATGTTCTCTCCTTGGTTTCAGTCACATGCACCGGGCCTTGCCTAATAATTCAGAAATAGTTTCTTATCTACCGCCGGCTTTCATGTTGACCCACGGAATACTGTGTGTGCGTTTCTCCAGGTCACGGTGGTGACCAGCCAACCGGGGCAGGGCGTTGTGAGTCACTTAGAGGCAGGGCTCAAAGGTGCCGACCTGGTATCTTTACGGCGGCTCCTGGTGGTGCAAATCAGTACTGCGGCAGGAGACTGGGGCAACGATACCCCGTCACCGGAGAACACGTACGGCGACGGTGAGAGACACGCACGTGCACGCACGTTCTGTTGGCACAGCCGAGCTTCCAGGGGTTTCCTTCATGTGTATGTGTGTTTGCGTGCCTCTCCAGACTGTCTGCTGATGCTGGGCACGGAGATCGACCTCATGAGGGTGGACAACAGCGTGGTCGCCGTGGAGACGACGCTGAAGGCGTGGCTCCACGCGCAGGGTGGCGACAGGGAGCACCTCCGCCTTTTGCTGCCCGCCAGCCTGGAGCTGACCTCAGCCAATGAGAGGCCTAGCACGGGTACCTACCGAGGCTGAATACGCATACGCATTGCGCACGCACACTGTGCACATGCACGCACACCATAGATGGAGACAAATCCGATTACGTTATTCCGATGAGCACAAATAGTGCTTTTTTTACGAATATTTATTTCAAACAAATATTTTTAATTATTTGTGTTTGGGAAGAAAAGTGAGACCCCAGGTTCAAATAGCTGGTAAGCACGGAGGCGGTTACTATAAATGTTTAAAAGTTACACAAAGACTTACCTATTACCACGGACAAGTTACTGTGTATGTATTTAGTTAGTTATATTATATATTCGTTATGCAGCCTATTCCATCCATAAGAGCAGATGTAGGGTCCTATATAAGGCAGTCAGTTTTCAACGGGGATACACATTTGGCACGACATTACCAAACTTTTTCCAAATTTTCCAGGATTGTTACGCTAATTTTCACTTTTATATGAATAGACACGGATATGAATTATTTTGTCACACAACAAATACAAATAAATAGAAATAGTGGGCTCTCTGCACATCCCTAATACACATACACACACATATATATATATATATACAGTGTGTGTGTATATATGTGTATATATATATATATATATATACATTTTTTTTAAATACATATAAGTCAATATGAACAGTAACTCCTCTCTCTCTCTCTGTGTGCTTCACTATGTTGCACGCCCTTCTACAACACAGTGTGTGTGAAATGCGACGTGCAGGAGCGGCTGTTAAGCCCCGCCCTCCTCTCCTTGTCCACCCACCTGGGTGCAAAGACGGAGAACGCCCGGGACTTCCCTCCTCCCGCCAAGGCCTCGTCCAATCAGAGCCCTCCTTTGCAGACGCTCAGGGCTGTCAAGTAAGAGCACCATGGCAGCACACGTGCCAGCCTCCCTCCCTGGGCAATAGGTAGTCATAATCCACTGTGTGTGTGTGTGCGTGTGTGCGCGTGTGTGTGTGTGTGTGTGCGCGTGTGCGTGTCCACGTGTGTGCAGGGCTCTGTGTGCGGAGGCCGTGTGTGAGAGCGTGCTGTACGGCCTGCCTCTGGTGCTGCGGCCCACCTCATGCTGGCAGCTGGAGTGGGACGACATGGAGGCCAACCACAGCCTGTTCCACGCACTCTGCCACACGCTGAGGGTACACCTGTCTGCCTGTCTGCCTGCCTGTGTGTCTGCCTGCATGCATGTTTGTCTGCCTGTGTGTTTACTGCTGGACAAACCAGTGCAGAGCTCACTCTCCATACTGTACTGAAGTTAGATGTTGTGGGGCCTGTACTTTCTACTACTGTAAGTTTTTATCATCGTATTCAGAGTTTTGGACACAGTTTAATAATAGCTACTAGCATTGTACTTTTACTCTCTCTCTCTCTCTCTCTCTCTCTCTCTCTCTCTCTCTCTCTCTCCGTCTATTCAATTTGGCTTTATTAGCATGAAAGTTCCAAGACAACGTTGCTAGCATAACAAAACATCTGTTTATATCTCTCTAAAGTTCTGCTGTTAAATTTAAACTTAATCTCTCTCTCTCTCTCTCAATTCAATTCAATTCAAGTTAGCTTTATTAGCATGACAGTTATTACAACAGTATTGCCCAAGCTAGAGGGCAGGTAGCCCTCAATCTCTCTCTCTCTCTCTCTCTCTCTCTCTCTCTCTCTCTCTCTCTCTCTCTCTCTCTCTCTCTCTCTCTCTCTCTCTCAGAGTCGTGATCTGTTCTTGCTGGTGAGGTCGGAGCCCGCCCAGAACGCAGGTACGTACTACACACACATGCGTGTGTTCCCGTGCACAGGCAACATTGAGCTGCATATATGTGTGTGTGATTCTAGGTGTGCACTGCTACTATATCCTCCAGTCCTCCCCATCTCTCACCATCCTCATGAAGCCCGTGGTCTCCAGAGAGCTGTTTCTGCCCTGCACGCTGCCCGTCTCAAATCAGGACCCCTCGCCCGACGCCCTGCATACAATACAGGTAAGCAGGGTTATTATTATTCATCATTACAGCAATCTAATCTAATCTTGCAATCTAATGTTTTGGTAAATAAGTAAAATCTTAAAAAATCATGTTTGTCATAAAATAAATAAAAGTAACCAGTCTGTTGTTGTCCTACCAGGGTTGCTTGTCCCATCTAGAAGAGGACAGTGCGTTTAACCCTCTGACTCTGAGCAGTAACGTCTACCAGCACCTTAAAACCAGGGGGCTGCTCTCCAGGCCCCTGTACCCATACAGGTAGCTGTGTGTGTAGCCTGTGTGCCTGAGGGTCAACACAGTTAGCCCTCATATAGTCTCAGCCTCTTCACTACATCACATACAGCCTCAAAATACCTCTACGGTCAAGTAGTCGGATCGTGACACAGTTAGCCAAACTCCAAGACTTTACGTAGCAAAGGCTGGCCCTGCGAGACTAGCCCTGCGAGACTAGCCCTGATTAACATTTTGTGTTTAACATTAACATTTTTAATAAATTGTGCCTCTGATTCCAGAGTGCAACAGGCAGCCAACAAAGTACAGGTTCGACCACTAGATGGCACCAGAGCTACATGCACAAGAGTGTCAAAGACAGGTAGGCATTTATTTTGGCTTTGCATGCAGTAAAATCCTACTTTTAAGTAAACTTGTTGCTCTTGACCATCATATACTTTAATCTTCAGGTTAGGTTCCAAGTCATAGTTGGCCATTACTGACATGTAATATCATATGACAATGTCTGTCTCAACAGCCAGACAGTGCGTTTCTATGACAATACAAAGGTCACATTGTACCTGCCATAGACACACTCAATGATGTCACGGCCCTGTTTGGGTTTCAGCAGGCCTATTGTCCTTTTTGGCTGTCGAGAGCCTAATTAGGCTGATTAAGGGCACCTGGGCATGCCTATTATTATATAGGTGTGTTCCAGCACACTGTCTGAGTGACTCTCCTGGCACCACACATTCTGTTTGTTGGTTTTGGTTTCTTAGTTTGGTCAGCATGCAACACACACCACATATAATCAGTACATACACTTACAGACATTCACACCTCATTCTGGGTTATTCTGTTTGTTAGGTATGCGTTTGGTTTACGGCCCATGAGCCAGGTCATAACAATGAAGACAGTCAGATTGTTGATTTCTAGTTGAACGTGTTAGTCTGGTCTGCACATTCCATATAAAAATGCCAGCTGTTTTTCTCTAATGCTGCACTAGGTGGCAGTAATGGACACATAGGGACACATGCATTAAAGTTTAGTCAATATTAGGATTGAGTTTAAATATTTTTAAAGAAGTGTCAATGCAAGTAAGGTTATTGTTTCCCAAGATGTGTTTACCAGAATTTGCATTTAAGAAACAAGTTAATACAATCTGCTTAAAAAACACCTCTGCAATCCTTTCCTAAACATTGTTATTATATGTGGATAAAGGTTCATTTATGTGGTATACGATCTATCTCCTTGAATGCTTTTCTTAGCTGAGGTCTAAATAAATGCTAGTATGCAACCTGGTCATTAACATATTAAACATATCTTGCTTAAGAATGGAACTATATCTGTAGCTTATCCCGCTTATTAACAACGAGGATGTCAAGAATAATCATAATAATGATGATGACGACAGGACTCTACGGCGTTCAGCGATACAGTTGATATCTCGCCAGCCGTGTGAGTCATCCGTGTTGGATAAGGCATGCAAATGAGGGACGTAACATAGGCATTCTTTGTCCGTTTATTTACCCATGATGTCACCTTGAAAACAGGCCCAGCAGGGACACTGCGGGCCTCCTCCCAGCAGGGACACTGTGGGGCTTCTCCCAGCAGGGACACTGCGGGCCTCCTCCCAGCAGGGACACTGTGGGGCTTCTCCCAGCAGGGACACTGTGGCCGTGCAGATAGCAGTGCAGACTGCAGATAAGCAGACGTGTCTTTCACTCGCTTGTTTTCTCTTCAAACAGCACCAAGGCCGTCAGCTGGGAGCCTACAGCAAGGCCAAGGTCTCCTGGGTGTCCCCCCCCTCCACCCTCTCCCTGGCCCCAAGGCGGCCCGCCCACCCCTCACCCTCCTGGCGATGGGCGGGCGACGGGGCCGGGCCCCTCACCTCCGCTCTCCCCTGACAGAGGAAGACGAGGATGAAGATGCCGAAATGATCTGAGGAGAATGTTAGGGGGTTGCAGGGCAGTTGAGAGATACACACGCAAGCATTCACCACACACACACATAAAAATTGCATATCGTGACTTGTAGGTTCATAGAACCACACCAGTAATTAGTGGCTTTAATGCAGTGTGCGTGCACGCACACACACAAACACAAACACACGGCCTAATTAGTCTCTATTTTTGAGACGTGCATAATAAACAACCTTGTAAACCACTTAAGCTGTACGTGAATGCACGCAAACATGCACACACACAAGCAGGCTTCAAAGCAACAAACACTTTCCACGCTGCTCTCTACAGCGTCTTTATATATCTCACATCGGCCCGATTAAACAACGTTCTCAAAACATATAATTAGTCTGCGCCGGGTTTAACAAGCCTGTGCTTGTGTGTGTGTGTGTGTGTGTGCGTGCGCGCGCGCTCGCGTGCGTCTGTAAATATGATGTGGTGCCAGTGTTCATCTACGAACCATGCGCAAGTTGCTGAGGCAGCGATGCTCGGAAATCACACAGAATCTGTAAACAATGGAGGAACAGGCGGGAAACGGAGACAATGGCGGCGCGTCAGGAAGGAAGGAGGAAGGAAGGCTGAGAATATGGTAGTTTATGTGCGAAACCAAAGCGAGGCCACAAGCGGATTACGTCGTCTCCAGCGATAAGGACAACACACGCAGGCAGGTTAACACACAAATGAATGCATCGTCCACATGCAAAAGACCTCGAGAGCACCTCTACATAGCTAGAGAATGCCACCGCACACACCAAGACACCACCTCCCGCCCCTCCGCTCCTTCCTGGGTGGTGAAAGCCTCACTGTTAGAGGACCTAAACAACAGGGGGGGGGTCAGAGAGGGGAAGACAAGAGGGGCCTGTCTTCTCGCTATGAGCCTTCCCCCCTACAAGCCCTCGCTCTGGGGGAGGACTCGCCCGGTGACGGCTGGGGGGGTGGGGGGACAACCGGGAGAGAGGGGAGAACAAACGCGTGTGTGTGTGTGTGTGTGTGTGTCTGCCTGCAAATGTGTTCGGGTAGGGGAGACAGGCCAATTAATTCTAGATTTTTTGTTGTGTGTGTGTCAGTATAGGGTCAGTATGACTTCATTCAATGACGTCAGAGGATGCGTTACGCAGATTTAGCATTTGACACATCATCTTGAGACATGGTTTGCAATCATACGCACCAGAGACGCAGAACATTTGTCACACGCATGTTGCTTAAACCCCCTATATGACCCTTTAACTAACAAGCGACATAAGGATGTTGTAAAGTCACACATTACAAAATGGGTGTGAGTTTTACCTCCAGCACTAGTCACTGGCATTTCATCCACCTCTTTCTCATAGTGTATTCTGAGTGTGTTAACCACACTGTTCCATTTAAATGGCAGTAGAGACCAGACCAAACCAGACAGAAGTGTTAGCGATGTTCATGTTTATCTGTGTGGCAATGAACCGGTGTTGCTGCACTATAAGCAGCAGTCTATCTTAAAGTCAGCATTTAGTCAGAGATAGACACCTGACAATCAGCTTTACATGTCACAACTGTGTTAGAGATTAATATGGTATGGGTGATGATTAACCTGAATGTGGTTGGCAAGCTCATGAGTTGCCCTTTTAGAAAACAAACGCTGTATTAGAAGTCAGTTGCCATTTTAGCTTTTTGAGGTTAATGGTTGACATTTGTCATATGTTGAATTAGCTGCTTCCTGTTAAGGTTTTTTGTGTTGACCAGATATAACTTATTTGTGACGCTTATGGACTGGTGTAAATCTGTTTATTGTGTAATGTAGCGTGATATTTGATTTTCATCAGATTCTTTAATACTGCACCGCATCTTAAACTATACTATTACTAACATGTATTTTAACTATATTTATTAACAATAACTTTCAACAAATAAACACATTTTGAAGTTAAGCAATGTGTTATAAATCCCTTGTTTGTTAAGGAACTTTCAATGTTTACTATAAGTAATGTTTTCACTACTCCCAGTAAATGTACACACTATTAACAATTAAACCTGAAAGCAGAATACCTTTAATTCTTTCTTCAGAATAACATTTCTGAGTAAGAGCAATTGTACTCCTATTACTTCCCGTATTGTTCTGACTGGTCTGTTTCACACTTCTTTGAAAAGATATCTCGTTCTGTCTCACAAACACCCCAATTTCCACGTGGAGAACAGCAGTGCTTCACTCGTATGTGCGACACACACTGTGACAAACTGAGGAAGTGTATATTGAGAGAAGGAAGTACAGTGATGTCGCTGCGATGACTTTTAGTGAACATGTAGGCCTACTTAGGTTCGATGCACTTACCCTGGAGGGCTGAGAAAAGAAAGGGATATGAATCTGAAACTTGGCGTTTAGCCATAATAGAAATCACTAAAAAGTAGAAAAACAAAACAATTTAACAAACTTTTACACTTTTCTGAGTTGGGAATATGTTTTAAGACTATATTTATATATTATATAGAATTTTATCCATGAGGAGTCAATAATGTATTTCCTTTTGATTTCCAAGGTTATTGGTAGACAGTTAAATTGTGGAGTTAACAAAAGTCTGCACAGTTTCAGTTGTTAGGACACATCAAATTAGACTTCTGAGGTTAAAATAAAAACGTATTTTGGAAGATTTCAAATAGAATGACTTGGAGCTTTCATTAATTTCACATAACTGCCTTCACCACTGATTCAATACACAGTGTTTGGTAATAGTTTAGTTGTCATTGGAACAGTATATGCTGTTAAAAAAGATAGAATATAATTCAAAGCCACTAGATCACTGGCTCACCATACCCAAAGTCAAAATGACCCATGGTGAACGTGTTCTTGCGCAAGGCATTCACCACCATTCTGGGTCAAGCTGCTGTCAGGACTCTTCACACTGATAACTAAATGTGTATGGTGTCCCATAGAGAATCTAAAAAAGTCTTATTTCGTGTATTGTCTCAGAATTCTGCTTGATTCACAATGATTGCTTGAATTGTATACAAATGTATTATAATTATGTAAAGATAGTGGAGTGAATCTTCAATTTTTAGCATACCAATAGGAATTATTTGTTTAATTCACCTATTCAGTGAATTAAAATCACTTACCAGAACAATCGTTTATGGAGGAATTTGTGCATGCGCGCACGCACGCACACATACTAGAGTTGGCACAATACCGTTTTTTCATTTCCGATACCGGCACGTTGGGTATTGGCCGATACCGGCGATTTAAGTTAAGTTGCAAAGTAAATGACAGCCAATCTCTATTTTAGGATTTTTTTTAAAATTTTTTTTGGATTTACATTTTATAAACCTACTGCTGATAGTGTGGCCTGGGTAGGTTAGACATGGCTGATGCTTGACAGTAGACATACATGGGTAAATTAATTTAATTGGATTAGCCCCATGGATTGGTTACAACTATCCAATTGTCACCAATACCGATCCGGCTATTTAAGTCAGTATCGGACCGATTTCCGATCTCAGTATCGTATCGGTGCCATCCCTAACACATACACACTTAAACTGAGGCCAATGGCACAGCAATATGTTAAGCAAACATTAAAGATTATGTAAAGCAAATACAGAGATTTACTTGGAAATACTGTTAGAAATCCATTCCTTTAAACATGTGAAAACACTGTTAACTATATAGTATTGTAGAGTTAAAATGCAATGCAAGTTATTAGCCTACTAAATGTATTGTCTGTCCTTCAACAGCCTACAATTCCATAGCTAAATCACTAACTGTCCTTTAACATCCTACAGTATGATAGCTATGCCTTCATTGCAGAAATAAGCACACAATGTGTTTGAGTCAATGTGCATTATTTTAAAGCTGGTGTAGCCTAGCCTTTTTACCAGTATACATCCATTTAATGTGAAAACACAACTCATGAAATGCACATCAGATATATTCCAATCAATGTTCGGCTGGGGATACCGATTACACAAGTTACCGCGGTAGCCTATATGGAGTTTACTCTAGAACACGCAATGGGTGTGGTTACAGTGCCTTCTGCTGATATTATGAAACATAATTTTATGTACTTGCCAACTTTCTTTATTAATTCAAATTTGGCTGGGTGGTTAAGATGACCTTTTTCTGTGGTGTGACAAACTCACAACACACATGTATGTCTGCTTTACACAATATTTGTGCTAAACTCAAAAGATACGTAAACACCACATTTTTGCTATAAATAACACACACCGCTGCTAGTCCCTTTGTCCAGGTGTAGATGTGAAAGGGCCCACTGATGAAAATAGAGAGAAGGGTGGAAATTAGAGAAAGGAGAAAGAAGCAAATGATTATTTTAGGAAGAAGCAAAAATCATATTTCCCGTTTGAGGCTGGCCTCACAGTACAGAGCTGGCACTGTATAAGTGTGTAAGTAAAGCTTATTGTCAACTGTGGAACTTTACAATTGAGCAATCGAAAGGTTTCTGGTACACGTATGCACATTATATGCTGTTCTTTCCTTTTCTGTGCAATGACAGACAAACTTTGACATTTTTTCCCCAGCCAAGTTCACCCTCAGTTTAATGACAAAGACATGCATGTGTCATGTCTTTTTTTTAAACGGTTACACCCCCTCTTTTATTTCCGCGTGTTATTGTACCAATCAGCAATTGCAAGAGGGGAAACCAGTAAAGTAGGTTACGCATTTTTGTCTGCACGAATACCCTTGGTCATACATGTTACCTCACTATCCTCACACTAATGCTCAGCAGCCTAAATCACACATGATCTTAATGTATCATCTACATTCTACAGTATAACCCATAGAAATGTGCATGTAGGATTTAAGCCCTAGCTAATCAGAAGCTACTCCCCTTCCAGAAACGACTTAAGTGAAACATTAGATCTGGCACTTACAGAAGTCAAGTTATAGTGTCATGCAGGAAAAGACTAATGTTTGTTGGCTAGATACCCAGGGTTATTATTTTATAGGTCCTTTTGTTGTGGAGGCCAGTGTCGTCGCTGTGCTTTGAACACGAGGACTGTGAGAAGCTGTTTACATATAAAGCCTTAATGGTAAGTGAACCAGGGTGGCTGGGAGGAGAGGAATACGGGTTGAGAACGAGATTGATGGTGAAAAGAGAGCAGGGAAATGACAGTGTTGGAGGGAACAGTGTGTACCTGTTCTATGAGCCAACCAGACTCCGACAGGTTCATTCAGCCAGCATTCACCCTGCCAGAAGGTTATTCATCTCATTCTCTCTCTTGTTCACATGCTGCAATAGTCTGGGCAGCATTCATCCACATCCAATCCTAGCGTTCAAGTTCTTTTTTGGGTAGAATCCCTCTCTGTCTGTTATCCTGTTTACTATCTTGGTTTTGACACAAGGTCTCGATCGGGTTTAAAATGCAAGGCATGTCGGACACACTCCAGCCCCCGTTAACTGTTGCTAGGCCAACTGAACAACAACTGTTACAGAGGCAGGAAGGAAGGAAAGAAAATCAAGCAAGAAAGCAAAGCAAGAAAGTATTAAAATAAAGAAGGAAATGTATGAAATGAAGAAAAATTATGAAATTCGTAAGGAAAATAAACAGAAGTCAACTTTAACGCTACTATTAGTTTGTTGGAATCTAACAAAAACAGAGTGGCCGAGTGAGACGAGGATGATGTAAGGCTGTTTGAGTGTCACATGGCCCACATCTCCTGGTCTTTTAAATGCTTCCCACTGTGACGGATGGAGCCCGGCCCAGACAAACACACAGTCTCAAACTACCAGATGTAGTCCTCGTTTAATTCCCCCTGTAGACATGCACGTGCTTGCTAACGCATGACTGTTCAACCATGTTAGGAAATATACGGACTTCAGGGCTGTACTAAAACTAGGATTGTTAAAAAATAAATGATGGACAACTAACGTTTAAAAGGAATATTAGGCTTATTGTTTATTGACAGCGCAGCTGTTTTCTTTTCACACTCAACGTACATACAGTACTGACACATTGCCGGGAAAATCATTAGTTGAATAAAATCTGTACATAATTACGCTATGATACATTATAATCAGACCATCTTCTAAAATGTTTCGTACAGAGTCATTGGTCTGCTCATTGCTTATGTGATCACATGCATGCATACATTAAAAAAAGAAAAGGAGCTCCAGCACAGAGCTTGGGAGACTAGCTAAAATCTCCATTACCTTTGATTGAAGCTCACAACAACCACCCATCACTGATTAGTGTCCTGGGCTAAAAATAAAAACGGGAACCCCTATTTCCAGGGGATTCAACTAGTTTACCTTTTTTTTTTTTAACTCAGTCTCTCAACACAAAAATAGGTCCTTTAAGTCCACAGGAATTATACTAAACCAAATGAATGCCGTCCGTTAATTTCACAGATGAAAGTGAACCAATGTAAACCCAGGACCAGAAGTTCAAAAATACTCCATTTTGTGTACTACATGTTTTCTAGAATACATGTAAAAGTAGAAAATGTCCATCTTCACCATAACAATGTCCCACTGCTTCCACAGAAAGGTTCTAATTGCCAAGACAGACGCAAACAAACTGAAGAAAACCAACAATAGTGCAAAAACACAATTTATGTCCCAGTTAAGTGGCCGACCATTTCATAAACATGTGATGCAATTCAGTGCCAATCCAGTCTTTTAGCTTGTTAAAGCAAAGGCGGTAAGACCAGCTCCTTTTGCCAAATCCATTTGGTTACTCTGTATGTGTGTGTGTGTGAGTGCATGGTAACAACCATAATTGGTGTGCCAAGCCACATTGTGGCCGAGCTGGCCGCTTACACTTGGAAGCACATACACACTCACGCACATACACACACACACACAATCATCGTTTCTCCTCAAAGTTCTGAGCTAATCAACAAAGAATGGATGTAATGTTCCAAATAATTCCTCCACTGCAGAAGGAATATACCAAGCAGCTCTTCTCTGTGTGTGTGTGTGGAGGGAGGGGGGTTATGGGGATTTATTTGAGGGGGCTTTGAGACATGGGATCCAGTCCTGTCCATTCCTGTACGTTCCCTTCAAAATAAAAGAAGAAGAAGCCTCGGTGTCAAATGTCCCCCAGGTTGTCATAAATAATTCCTGGCGCCCGCGGCTCCCCCTGGTGTCTGTCTTTGAACACCTTGCTGTACAGCGCCTGCCCCGGCCATGCGTTGCCATTGTTGTTGTTGTTGTTGTTGACGTTTCCGGCGGGCTTGCCAGGCAGCGGGACGGGCAGCGGGACAGGCTCTTTGCGGGGGTGCGCCCCCCCTCTGGGGGGCTTGGGGGCCGTGGTGGGCTTCGGTCGCCTTGGGTTAGGCGGTGGGGGTGCGCCGGCGCTACGGCCGGGCACTGACAGCTGCGGGGGGGAGCCTCGCTGCGTGTGAGAGCTGATCTGGCTGTAGTTGCCCTCCTGTCCTGCGGGGGCCGCCACCTCCTCCATCCTCCAGCGGGCGCCGGGTTCCAGGCGGGCCTCATCGTAGATGTTGGGCGGGGGCGCGGGGCCGGCCTTGGCGCAGCCTTCCGGCTCGTCATAGATGTGCTCCGGGCGGCCGGCGGCCAGGGGCGGGTCCGCCTGGCCTGCCGGGGTGCCCCGTTTGCTGCTGGCGCCCATGACCCTGCCCCCTCCCCCCTCCAGGCCCAAGGCTCCGGCCCTGAGGCTCAGGTCCACGCTGATCTGGTCGTACAGGCTCACCTCAGGCGTCTTGCCGTTGCCGTGGAAATTGGCGCCGCCCCCGCTGCTCTCGTCCCCCAGTGGCCGGAGGCGGGGCAGTGCCGCGGGCTGGCCCGGGATGACCAGTGTGTCCACGGGGTCGGAGTAGAGGGCGTCGCCACCGCTGGCCGGACGCACCATGGAGTCGGCGGGCTCCGAGTAGACCGCGGCGTGGGCGTCCAGGGAGGGGGGCCCTGGGAGAGGGCCCTTCCCTCCGTGCCTCGGGGTCCGGGGGTCTCCACCCCCTCCTCCTCCTCCTCCACCTCCCAGAGCCGCCATGATGGACGGGAGGTCCGGTAGGCCCCTGGCCTTGGGAGCGCCTACTCCCCCACCGTCGCCCCCCTCCCTCCTCCCCAACACGCCGTCCGCCGAGCCGGGCTTGCTGCCGCCCGAGTCCCCATCCGCCTCGCGGCTACTGCTGCTGCCGCTGCTGCTGCCGTCGGCGGCGTGAAATCCCCCTCCTCCGGTGGCAGCGCTGTTGCGGAGCTGGGTGGAGGGCCACTCGACCTCAGACCCCCCGCTGAGGTGGACCTCCTCGACGCGGGCCTTCTGCGTCTGGATGGCCTGCTCCACCAGGTGGAAGATGTCGTTGCCCTGCTTGGTGTCGAAGGTGAAGTTGCCCGGGCCCGAGTCACAGCGGCGGCCCGCCTCGAAGGAGAACATGGTCTGGAGAGGAGGAAGGACATACAGTACATGAGTCAAGGAGAACACGGGGTGCATTCAGTCGACTGGACGTTCTGCAGGATCACTGCTTTTACTGAACCACACGTTTCCTCGAACGACACAAAGGAGCAGCGGCTCTTCTCCCGAGTTCCTCACGGATAGCTGAGCTTCTCACCCTATCGCTAAGGGAGACGCCAGCCACCCTCTTGAGAAAACCCATTTCGGCCGCTTCATGACCATAGGTGAGGGTAGGAACTAAAATTGCCTGGTAGATCGAGAGCTTTGCCTTCTGGCTCAGCTCTAGTGATTGCAATACCGATCCCGCTGCTCCGATTCTCCGGCCAATCTCTCGCTCCATAGTCCCCTCACTCGCGAACAAGACCCCAAGGTAGGTGAACTCCTTCACTTGGGGTAAGGACTCATCCCCCACCTGGAGGAGGCACTCCATCGGTTTCTTGCTGAGAAGCTTGGCCTCTGATTTAGCGGTGCTAATCCTCATCCCAGCCGCTTCACACGGCTGTGAACCGATCCAGTGAGTGCTGGAGGTCACAGACCGATGATAAAGGTCATCCGGACCACATTATCTGCAAAAAGCAATGATGAGATCCCCCAGGCCCCCGAACTGCAACCCCTCCCCACCACGACTACGCCTCGATATCCTGTCCATGAATATCACAAACAGATTAGTGATAAAATGCAGCCCTGGCGGAGACCAACCCCCACCTGAAACGAGTCCGATTTATGGCCGAGAATCCGTACACGGCTCTCGTTTTGGGCGTACAGGGATTGGATTTCCCTTAAAAGGGACCCCTCAACTCATACTCCTGCAGCACCTCCCACAGTATCTCCCGGGACACCCGGTCATACGCCTTCTCCAGATCCACAAAACAGATGTAGACCCAGAAGGGCATACTTCCAGACTCCCTCAAGGATCCTTGTAAGAGTAAAGAGCTGGTCCGTTGTTCCACGACCAGAACGGAATCCTCATTGTTATTCTTGACTTTACCAGGGAGGCTGGGAGGAGTGTGATTACCATATTATTTTATCATAAATGTAAGCTATCCTGTCTCATTCTGATCAAATTGAAATTAGGAATATGTTGACACAACCATTATGAACATGTCCTTCAATTGGAACAGGTGTAGTGCGCTATGCATGCACTGACAGAGGTGGTTCTATGTATATAATATTGTGCATCTGTACAGCTGAAACACATACATTTGCCTGGAGCTCTGACACATGCTCTAGCCATACAAAGAGACAAACAACCCACATATAAAGGGTTTAGTGAATTAATAAATAAATAAAACAAGTAAATACGTATGTAATACTTATATAACAATAAGAAAAGGAGAACATGGTCTTGACAGGAATAAAGGAAGAAGGAAATACATGCGTAACCTTACATACGTAATTATTTGTTATTTGTTAACATACTATATTATTTAATTAATTATACTTAAATTCTGCAATGTTATTGCAAACAAGATACTGTATATATTATGGGGTGAAAACATTAATATAATTCAGAATTCATCAACAGAAAAATAATCATATGAAATTGTTGTTTTACCGTGTAAAAGCAAATTAATATGTGCCTTTTACAACTAGCCTAGGAGCCAATGTTTCCATAACCTACCAAACAAAATGAGTACTAGCTAAATGCAGATGCAAATGAATTTAGCTTCCACATATTGACGTAAGATTATTATAATAATAATCTTTCTAATTTTCATCAGCGCAGCCTGACCACAATCTGTATTCATACACACACACACACACACACACACTGGGTTCTCGGTCTACTTCCTTTTACACCGGACCTTGTCTATATTTAACCCTCTCGCTGTACAACCGACCACAGTGCGGTTCTGTTCTGTTCAGTGTGGTACTATTTGTGTCTGCTCACGTGGGTGAGTGTGTTTTTTTGTGTGTGTGAGTGTGTGCGTGTGCGTGTGTGTATGTGTGTGTGCGTTGCAGTGGGATTAGCTTCTGGCAGCAGTCAGGACAGCAGAATTAATTAATCATCTTCCACAAGAGAATCGAGTCCCGCCTCTTCAGAATCCACCTCGGTATCTCGTCCAGTGACCTCTCCACTTTGACACTCTGATGTTTATCTCAGAACACTCTTAACTGGCGTTTATCTCTGCTGATTGGTTGAACCCATTTAATCGTCTGGAGAAAGTTGGAAATAAAATCTACTTTGAAGTGAATAAAACCTCTTTGTGAAAATGTGCCTGACTTAGAAGCACTATTGTGTGCGCGTGTGCGTGTGTGCGTGCGTGTGTGCGTGTGTGTGTGTGTGCGTGCCACCACCTTGTCCCTGCCGTAGCGGCGCAGCAGCTTGTAGGGCCACACCAGCACGTGTCTCTCCCTGGCCTTGGGCTCCCACAGCACCAGGGCCTCCTTGTCAGCCTTCAGCCAGTAGCTCCCTGACAGGCCGCAGCGCTCCGACGCATCCGTACGCTGCACGCTCACCCTGAACTCATTCACTACGTGAGAGGGAGGGAGGAGGGAGGGGAGAGAGAGAGAGAGAGAGAGAGCATTACTTTGTGTACAACACAGTCCTACAATATAGGGAGAAGGAGCACTTTCCACGTTCTATCAACGTAACCACATTGTGCATGTCAAATGTCTGTGTGTGTGTCTGACACACATTCATTTAGGCCTATGGCAAACAAACAGCACAATTAGTATGCTAATTATAGTGACTGAGGTCTGTGCTGCAGACGGAGTATAGTTATGCAGCGTGTGTGTGTGTGTGTGTGTGCGCGCGCATGCGTACCCTCCTCTCTGGAGTAGTAGATGAGGTTTTCTGACATCTGTAGGTCCTGACCTCCATTGGAGGTCCCACCAGCACTGTTATGACCACTGCCTCCCTATACACACACACACACACACACACACACACACAGTTGGTGAGCACAGCATGCTAGCAGGTTAGCACCAACACCACGTGGTCGAGACACACGGGAGAATACACGGCGTCCATTTATGGACGTGAGAACGAGAACAAGTAACAGGGGTGTAGCTTGCCCTTCAGAACGACAGATTACACACACACACACACACACACACACACACACAGACGCATACAGTATATTATCAACAAGTCAAATAGACAATCTGTTTCCTAGAATAAAAAAATTTGATTTAAATAAATAAAATTAGAGGTTCCTGAGCATTTTCTATCTTGGAAATAAACAGACGTTTAAGCAGTTTTAAGAGAATACAGCTTTCCTACCATGACAGTGCTCATGATAAAATATGGTTGGTTTATTCAATGAGATGCATTTGTCTGTTTTTTCTTTCAAACTCCATTGTGGTTCGTTGTTGCTCATCATTAAATACTTATATAATAAATAAATTATAAATATATAAATTAATTTAAAAATAGACAATTTCCACCCAAATGCCAGCATATTCATTTACAGTAAAGTCATTCTCGAGAGCGCTTGCTAACTTTGAGCTCAAATTTAAGCAAACTCCCTCAGAAGCTCCGGCCCTACACATTGAAATGCATTGCGAAGCCACGGGCATTGTTGCTGTGAGCGGTGTTCGCCACTTTGTATAAGTTACTATTTACGGAGCCAGGGCCGTGTAGAAGTACCGGATTCATTTTTTCAGCATGCACAGAGAACGGTAAGATAGCGAAATGCGAAGAGATGTTTGGTGAATTTGACAAAATGAGCCTTACCTTCAAATTAGCTTCCAATTAGCTTCCAATACCTGACTATACATTTAAGACACACATAGCACATTGTAAACACTGTATGTGTCATGCTTCCAGACACAACACCGTCCACATTACATGTAAAGGAAGGAGACCAGATACCTGGAAAGCAATATCGCACATCTTTTCCATCCAGTCCAGGGCAGTGCTCTTCTCAGCCGCAAACACGTGTGTCTTGTCGTTGGTCTCAACGTAAAATGCCGCCATGTTGTCTTTGGGACACGCCTCCGTCGACGCCGGCAGGATGGAGATGCACTCCGACAAGCGGATGATCTTCTTGTCCAGCTTCCTGGTTTTCTCGTTGGACCCGCCCACGGCTCCTACCCCGGCCCCGCCCCCTCCGCCCGAGGGGGAGTCGTAGAACTCAAGGCGGGCGATGCCGTTCTGACTGGCGGGGTAGAGGACGAACCAGTTCTTTTTCCATTTCTGATTGGTGAAGAAGATGGGAAGGTGAAAAATAGGGATGATTATTGACATTTTGTATAATAATACATTAAATAAATTATTCACCAAATTCTTAAACACTTTAAAAACATGTTTGACATTCTGCCAATACACCCTATATCAGGTCTATTCAATTACAAATTCAACTGGGCCAGAATTTAAAGAGAGAAAGTGTAGGTGGGCCACATTCGGCAGCCTCTTAATGTTGAACACAGTCAAATCAATGGTGATAGT
>JAODLL010046277.1:0-20072 GCA_026546735.1 Forbesichthys agassizii | reverse complement strand
CCCCCACCTCCCCAGAGCTCAAAAGCATGGGTGTAGCTTCAAGAGGCGTGGTGGTTGTTACTCAACTATGAATGAGACGTTGTCTCCCAAAATAACAGCATCTTCTGAGTGTTTTACTCACGGGCGGCAGTGGGTAGAGCAGATGGTCCAGAAGTCGCTGGTTCGAACCCTTGCTAACTCCTCACATCTCAAGTGTGGCGCTGTCCCTGAGCGAGACACGTAACCCTAATTGCTCCCCCAGTGGTCAGGTGTCTCCTTGCATGGCTGACATCACCGTCGGTGTATGAATGTGTGCGTTGTTTGGTGAATGTGAGGCAAAGCTGTACAGCTGTACATTGTGTGGCCGGAAGGTTGTATAAGCGCTGCTTGAATGCAGTCCATTACTAAATAACGGTGATTTTATTGTCACATACATGCAGCAAAATTTGTTCTCTGCATTTAACCCATCCCTCAAGGCAGCAGTGGCCAGCCGCTGTGCAGCGCCCGGGGACCAACTATATGCCATTGTCTCTGGTCAGTGGCACTGACGGGTGAGAATGAACCTCACGTGTTTTTTGGATGTGGGAGAAATAAATCTCACAAACATCACCCGTCATCCTCTACCCTTATAGACTGGAAGTGTTACATTTTTGCTTCCAATGAACCACTTTGCAATGCTCCATCTTTGTTGTTATTACTATATCTATGAAGAAGCCTTACTGCGATATACCTTAATGTAATAACCCTATAACCCTTTGTTCAGCCGGGTAGGACAATTTGACAAGTTATTTTGTCCCTTCAAATTCATTCATTAATTTGAACCTGGAAGGCAACTAAGGTAAGGAATCCAGATTAGCGCTGTAAAATATGCTGTCTTAACTTTTTAAGACCAGCGTGCGTATGGAATCTATCTGGTTTTCTGTCAATCTGTCCTTCCTTGTTAGATTTTCCTGCTGTAGAGCAAAAAGTATAGTTATCTGTCGATCTGTCACTGCAGTAACTTAAAACTTTATTTAACACTGGAATCGGATCGGTACTCTGTATCGGACGATACCCACATTGCTTGCATCTGCATAGAGACTGAAAAAACTGGATTGTGCAATTCCTACTCGACCACGACTATTTCTGTTTCTGCCTTTTCAGCTAGCAGCACTGCGGGTTAATCCCTTTATACCACTAGTCAACATGTCCTGCTCTGGACCAATGTTGAATCACATTTTCACTTTTATTTTTTTTATTATAACAACATTGAAATCATCTTGCACACCATCCAAATAATTCAAGTCGGTATACTAAACTGATAGTTAGTATGCTTAGCGCGTTCTTCACTAACAATTACTTATATTAGGAGCTGTGAAGTGCTGACACGGTTTAGTGTTTATGGCTTTCTCCCTAATAGATGCAGGCAGCTGTAATATAAACACAGGAACATAACATTTATTTTTACACAAGCACTGTATATTTACCTATTAACCAAGACTTCTAACTGCTTAAGAAACCGTTAAAACCAAGAAGCCCAGAACCTTACTTTGAATTTACTGTATAATGGTACTGTAGTGTGCGTTCATTTACACTAATAAACCGTTCCTATTCTGCAGCGGGGGGTTAAATTAAAGAGGAAAGATAGCTGCAGTCAAAGATAAACAAATTAAAAAGTAAAGTGTAACCATACACTGTAAGCTCACACCTATGTAACCAGTTTACCAATCAGTAACTATTACTAGGAATACTCTTGAAGCTGCAAAAGGCTTGTATAGCGTAAAAAAGTGTCTCTTGTATTTAAATCTATAGAAGGATGCAGATGGCAGGTTGGCCGAGAGATGGAGGGATGGGTGGATGCGGTGTCCCGAGAGAGAAAAATATCAGGTTATCAGATCCTGTCCCTAGGGCAGGATTCTGGTTCCCCATTGATACTACTCTCTCTCTGCAGCAGCTCTCTATCTCTCTCTTGCTTACTATCTTGCTCACTCGCTGGGAATACCGTGACCCACTTAGCTTCACCAGGCAGGAGTAGAGTTATTTTTACATGTTAACAGAAGGAGACAATAGTTTGTCCTCTGCTTGTCCTCCTGTCATCCCCGTTTCTCCCTCTCCTCTCCTCTCCAGAGTCGTATACATAGGTGTGTGTGTGGCGTTGGGGTGGGGGTGGGGGGTGTTGCAGTAGTACCAGACAGGTCATCTATTCACCTCCTAATGATGATAGATTGGAGGAGTGGGGGGGAGTGGGGGGGAAGAGGACAGTGGAAAATGGGGCGATGGCGGGAGATAAAGAGAGAAATAGCATGAGAGTGCGAGAGTGCGTGCGTGCGTGCGCGGACTGGCAGATGGTGGGAATTGTACAGATATGTTGATCCCCAAGTGTTTACATCCGTCTTGTCACTTACCTGTCAGAGAGCGCACGCACATACATACACACACACGCGCACGCGCGCGCACACAGGCTTTTTTGCTGTGCCTGCAAGGTGACTCGTATCGCGGCGGGTCGACAGGCGTACCCTTACAGACACACACGGATTAACACTGTACTGTATGTACGCACACACACACATAGGTTCATCTTGGTCAGCTCCTGGTCTCCTGCCCTGTTTACAGAAGCAGCAGAAGGCTGAGAGAATCTCTGGGGACCCCCCACTCTCTCTCATCCTTCCTTCTTACTTGGTCGCTCTCTCTCTCTCTCTCTCTCTCTCACACTCAGCTCGTGGTACTCACACTCTGCGACCGTAATCCGCTGAAAAGAAATCTGGAGTCTGATTTCTAAATCAGCAACCCACTCCCCCACTCCCCCACTCACCCACCAGCACCTGATGTGTCCGGAGGGGCTGTGATTGGTCCGTGCCAGCCCGGCCAGGCTCGGTGGGTCCAGCCAAGCTATCGGGGGAGTGGTGGGTAATATCGCACAGTGTGTAAATGGAGATGTTACTGTGTGTGTATTGACTTCATGTCGTTTTGGTAAAAGATAGTGGCCGCTACACGTCGTTTTATCTCCTGAAAGTGTGCTTAGCCCGCGAGCCAGCAGACGTGCTAACTGTAGGCTAACATTTTATTGTAGCCACCTTATTCTTCAAACGGAGGCAGGCAGTGCAGTAGTCTAGCAGGCAGTACTGTAGTCTAGTTAAGAAAAAAAGTTAAAAAAGACATGACATCCTGTTGTTCTTGACATTTACCGCTGTGCTTCACAGTGAAACAGATTTCCCATGGCATTTTGTTTTCTTTCTTTCATACCAGGCAACTTCTTTTAAGTTAATAAGCTAGTTCATAAAAACGACGCTTTAAATGCGCCACGCATCACACAGGCAACAACACACCTAGCGTGTTTGGGATGGCTACTGCCGGCCTTAGCACAGCGGGTTCACAGGGCTTACAGACTTATATAACCGTGAAACACATGTCTTATCTGAAAGAGCAAATTGGTCAGTTTCAATTTGCAGCATGGCATGTGGGGAGGAGCCACGAGTTATAATGCAATATATGATGTATTTATTTGGAGCGCTGCATTTTCTGAATTGAGACTATATCCTTGAATATACGTGTAATGTGCACAGACTCGCCCTTAACCCTGGAAGACCCATTTTAGTCCAAAGAAAACATCACTTAGCGCGATAAAAAACATTTGCAAATTTGTCTTTACATTTTTAAAACTACATTTACATAGCAAATAGGTTATATTGTCTTGCCATTGGTAGTAAATGTCTATTTTTTTTAAAGAAACATTTGTAAATGTGTATATTGGAGAGCTAAGTGACGTTGTATATTTATCTCCTCGGGTCTTACAGGGTTTTAAAGGAGCGATTGTCCATGTTAACTGAGAGAGTTGTAGGGCCTTGGCTGAACAGAGAAACGCACTGCTGGGTCACAGTTAGCATACCGTCTGGTACGACACCCGCCTCAGTGGATTACACCTGTGTGTGGGTGTGTGTGTGTGTGTGTGCGTGGGTGAGGGTGACAGATATGAAGTGTGAAGACCCCATCTGCTAAGGGTTAGAGAAGTCAATCCACACGCACGCACGTACACATGCACGCACACACACGAGGGTGCCCACGCTGACGCGCATGCGCGCTCACGCACAAAGTATCAGCCGTACCAAAGCACAGGCTAGGAGGCAGGCTGTAGCTATGGCAACCTAGAGAAGTGAAATAATTGGGCATGGCTCAGATTGGGTTTAGCGCTATGAAGCCGAGGGGGGTGCGCTGCCTGTGGGTGAGGATGTGTGGGGTGAAGCCGCAGGGAAGTCAATACGCTCTCCATAATTGGCATCCCTCTGTCAGGGTAGCCGAGACGGACTCGACTGGACAGTGTGGTCATCAAACCAGTGTGGCTGGTGACACCGGCATCGTCAATAAAATCACAATCTCTTCAAAACCGAACTGTTTGTGTGTGTGTGTGTGTGGGGACAACGTGGGCCAGGAGAAGAGCTTAAACTCTCCCGTGTGCAGCTACTGCTATTTTTATTTCACACTTGGACACCATGGTATGAAAATGATCACAAGTGCAAATTGAATGACTTGACTAGCAGTAGACGGAATCATCACTGTAAAACTGCAGCTGGTGTCAACAGCCAATGTGGTATTTATTTAAATAGGTAGAAAGAGAGTTTGCAGACTTCAATTCGGCATAAAACTAACTTTTAGCATCAGGCAAACTAAGCCTAGTAGTTTTTAGTTTTTCTGAACTAATGTACGGGTTGTAAGGGAATTGTTGCATGGTGCATTAACAAATCCTGCTAAAAGAATCCCCTACAATGGATTAAAACCTTTTCTTTTACCCCTGAACCACCTTGGGAATACATTTTCAAATACATTTTTTTATTCTAGTTATCGCTTTCTAGAGTAATGGAGCTGTATATTTTCCACATATGGCATGGTTTGCAGCAATAGAGCCCTATCTTTTCCATGGTATGGCGTGTTTCTTTCTGCATGGTATAATATAGCGCCGCTGTGGATCTGTTGGGATTTCGCAGGCCTGTACTGCGTCCCGGCCTCCGTGTCTTCTCTCTAATTGGTCGCTCAGCACAGAATGTCTCAGTTCAGCTTCCCACACGCATTAGTGGGAAAACACACTGCAACAGAACCTTTGGGCTTGTGCGTGTTGCGTGCACGTGTGTGCCTGTGTATTTCTGTGTGTTTGTACTGTAGACCGGTTTTTGCGTGCGTATATTTGTGTTTTATAGATTGGTGTGTCGTGTGTGTGTGCATTTTATAGGTTGGCGTGTGTGTGTGTGTGTGTGTGCGCACGCGTGAGTTTGTGTGCGTTTCCTATCTGATGGAAACAGAGGAAAGTGTTTAAGCTAAATGTCTGGGCTTCTGTGTGCTTTTGGGTGTTAATTACAAGCAACAGAGCCGCTCATCGCAGCAGTGTAGCTAACATTAACACCGCAATGGAGATTTCTGAGACAGGGATCCCTTTGTAGAGGTCAGGCCACACCCCTGTAGAGCTTCAGACTGTGCGTGTGCACGCACCTTCGACCCATAATATTTCTAGTTAAGACGATGTTTGTAAGTTGTTGTCATTTCATTAAACTGAGCATTCCATTCCATATGGAAATACCATGGACGTCCTTCCTGGAAGGTAATATTTTTATGAAATAACTGAATCTACAGACTAACTTACTGCTTTATATTAAAACAAAACGTAGGGTGTATCTCTAAATTGCATCTATTTAAGAGTTGCAGAACTGTCCTTGAAAAAGATAGGTGAGCTGGCCCAATTTGGACCTGAAATATTCAGCCACGCATGAAGTCTCTGTTCTACATTTATGCTTATTATCTTGCGAGGAGCGAAGACTTTTTGATCAATAGTTGAAACCGTGAGTGCTGAAGCAGCATCTCGATGTCCCTTGGTAGGAGGGACCTTTTCTTTCTAATTAGGCCTGTAGACTTTAGGGAATTAAGCACTCACACGTGTGTGTGTGTGTGTGTGTGTGTGTGTGTGTTGGCGTGCGTGTTTTTTACAGGGCTAGACAAAACTGATTTAATGCCAGGATTAGATGCAGGTATTAGCCAAGGCCTATTACCTGTGTAATGTGAAAATAATTATTTAGCTGGTTTTAATTGAAAGCTGAATAATTTTACCACATTGATTGAATTACATTATGTTAATATAAATACTTAGACAAGTTAGTTATTTTGCTTTGATATTTTTAAGTGATTTCTTTTTGGTTTATATTGACATGAGTCAGTGTAGCAGAATAACGTAGTGTAACACCCCTTACATACTGGGTGCATATTTTCCCTATGCTGCATAGTTTTTATCGCAACCACAATGCAACATTCATACAGTTGGTGTCCATGGTGATGCTATCAGGTCCCATGACTGGTAGGGCTGTCCCAAATACCATTTTACAGGTTTTGAATATCTGCTGGTATTTCCGAATGAGTATTCAAATACTTTTTTTAAACACCATTGAAAACAGCCAACTATAATTAAGAAGTATAACAAGTAATCTACGATTTATATGTTCAGTGAGCACACATGTAAACATAGCTATGCGCTTAAAATGGCCACTTTGATTGACACGTCACTTGAGCCAGTCAGAGCTGTCAAATAGCATGTACCTCCTGTATTAGCCAATAAGAGTGTGTGTTGAATGAATAGCCTCACTCTCTTCTTACAAACAGAGCCAATTGCAATCAATTGTGTTGATGACATGGTGTAGGGCAGGCAATTACATTTCAACATGTGGGTTTATATGGAGACAGTAGGGATTAATGGGAGAACATGCATGCATAATGTGAAAAAACGAATACTCAAATCCCAATATTTAAATCGAATACATACCCAACGAACGAATACCTGAATAATCAAATATTTGGGGCCAGCCCTAATGGCCAGTCTAAGTAAGCTAATGTGACGAAACCTGAATGAAACTGACGTTGCTCCAGGGGAAATGTGATTATTAATATAGTAGGAGTACAATTTTCTCCAATAAACTATGCCACACATCAATATTTTAGGTACATCCAGGTCACGTTTATGCATGTGTTTTTTTTTTCAAATTCTTTCAACGCCTGCGTAGCCTTTCACCTGGCACACCTGCATACGCAATGCAGTATTGCAAGCTCTACGCTGCGCTGCGCTCCATAGGAAATGAATGAAATGCCTGTCAAACGGTACATAACTACGCATCCAGTATGTAAGGGGCATAAACCTTCAGTGGAACATTCCATGTGCCTTTGACAGCTGACTGGGGAATAATGCTTAATCAATTTTTAATTAACAGCTCCTCTTGTTGTTGAAGCAGTAAATTGAGTATTCAAAACAAACCCTTACCTGCTGGAAATCTTATTAAAACGGGGAACTTTTACAACAGCCACAACCGTGTATGTTTAATAAACACCCAGACTATTACTGTTGGAAGGGAGGCAGTAGAGATGGGACATTATCCATGCCCTGCCTCTTAGGAACAACAAATATAAGATAAGATAGTGTACCCTCCATTGCTTCAGCCAGTCTGTCTTCTGAATTAACTCCACTCTGCTCAGTGCCTGTGCCTTTTATTAAAGGTATTCCAAGTAAGGTTTTCATCTTAGTCTATGGACATTTTTACTGAACTCTATTATTTGTAACCCATAGAAGATAATCCACAAATGTGTGTCATGATATAAACATGTTTCTATCCACAAACATGTACTTTAATATTTGTGTTGAATACAAGCATATCTCGCAAAATTCCACAAATAGGCTATCAAACATGTCTTTTTAATTTGCGTTCTGTAAAGTCATATCCACAAAAATACAGCAAGATTTTCAAATACACTATAACTTACTGTGTACACGTAAAGTGATCACATGTTTGTGGATTAATTTCTACATGTATATTGGGTGTTTCTACACAGCCCTGGCACTCGGAATGGGAACACAAACAAAGTGGTGTAAACCACACCACACAACGCAACAATTGTTTTGTACAGTGCTATCCTGGTATCCTCCCAACATCGACATGACTGTGCTGTATCCAATGTGAATGGCCATTGAAGGGAGAGGTGTTTTAGTTTTGATCTAGTAGAAATATCAACAGTCCTTCTCCAGAATCCCTGACTCCACCTTTTTAACGACACCAGCCTGGCTTCAACCAGGAGGTGGACAAGGTGGATGTTCTTTATTAAAGCCAGAGGTTGTGATTAAGGGGTCCGTGTACTTATGGTAAGTTGATCTTCATTTTTAAAAACAGAAATGCCAAAACGTGTAATGTTTTCATTAGTTTCTCTCAGTAATGGAGAATAAGCAGAGGCAGCAAAACATTTTATTCACGCTATGATGGTTAAACTGCAATTAATCCAGGGTTGACATACATGCATGCAGAAGTGAGGTTGGGGGGTTCCGTATGGATCACACCACTAAACATAGTTAATTTTAATCCATGAAAAACAGGAAAACACTCTCACACAAGCGGAAGTGACTGACTGACTGTGTTAGCTACTCCAAAGAGTGAAAGCGGCTAAAAATAGGTTTGTTGTACACTATGTATATTCTTAAAATACCTGCTATACGGGCTTATCGTTTTTATTTTTTTGTCAACATCTCCGCACTTATTATCTCACTTTTCTATGCTGTTTTGTCACATGTTGATGGTGCAAAACATCTTATTGGCTGTTCGTGTGTCACTCGCGTGTCACTCTCCGTTATCTGTAGATATGATAGGCTGTCTTTGCATATTTGTAGTGCGCTTACCTGGCGGAATGCTTTCATGAAAGGATTGAACAATTTGCCTTTGATGAAGTGTCTATTTATGGGGGTGCATATCTGGATCGTTTTTATTGCTCACAACTAATACCTATTATGCCTTTTACCTGTCGAGAGCGACCGCTAACTCTGTACAGAATGAACGACGGGTTTCCTACATGCTCTTTAGTGTCCGCACCCCCCGCCCGACCCCTCAGCTCCTCTGTGATTTTCTGATTGGAATGTCAGAGTGAAGGCTGATTCCCTACAAATCTCTGCTCTCCACCCGCCTCATACCCAGGAAGTAGAGAGACAATGAACCAATTCTCGCCTTCCGCCTGTGCATGTCAGTTTGTGTGTGGGTCTGCATCTGTTTTCACACGTGTGTGTGTTGTGCGTCTTCTTGTGTATGTTTTTCTGTGTGTGTGTGTGTGTGTGTGTGTGTGTGTGTGTGCGCGCGCGCACACGTCTAGTATATTGTAGGCTTTTTTTGGTAACATAACATGCTATTGATTAGATGCTAATAGTTCTTAGGCTGTGCATGTTGCAGTCTATTTGTTTCTGCCTGCGTGGTCGGGTGCTTGCTTGTCTTATTTACGACGTACCATATACTGTAATGTTCCTGTTAGAGCTGAGTCCAGGGATGCACAGTACAGCTTCACAGCTTCCCGGTGTGTCACTCTGTGTCTGCAGAAAGCAGATCACACTCTGTTGTTATGCATATATGCGCCTCTGTGGTGATTTGTGGTGGATAAATCTAGTTGCCGGTGTTTTGGGCACTGTTCGTGTCTGTTTAATCACAATATAACCATTCATTCAAAGGTGATGGGACTGCACCTTTAGTTTTAGACATTTATCTTATTGCAACTGCACTGAGTGCGATTTTAATTTTACACGACCGCATGGCAATGGTAAACATTAAAATTGCAGTGTAAGCCATTTCCGGATTATGTTTATTGCAATGCACACCAATGCTCAGTAATACAGTGAGAACACTGTCCAGCTCCCTTTGGGATATATTAAATCACACCAAATCAGATGTATGAGCAAAATGAAAATGATTTGCAAGGTGGATTTTTCTGGATTACATGTTGAAAACTCTGTAATGGAGAGGCAGGAAAGAGATCAACTATCACTGCATCGTAATTACTTTCAAAGAGCTGTGGTGTAAGCCCTTACGGTCTCATGTTTACTGTACCTGCCGCGCTCACGCTAACCGACAGCCGGTCGAGGGATATCATGTTGGCTTATAGGTTCTATAAATGGATGCCAGCAATTAAAGTCTAAAGTTCCATTACCGGTCATATCTGCGTAGACGCACATGGCTGGGCAAGACGGGCATACTAATCATAATTAAAAGAAATGTTTCCACGGGGGGGGGGGGTGTGAAAAGCGTTTTTTTGTGTTTTGTCAGTTGAACCAACAAGACAAGTAGTAGCCTACCCACAAGTGAGATTATAACTCAAAGGAAAAGTTTGAGGTATAAAATTATTCTCTACCTCATTAATAGCTATTACATTGTGATGTAAGTGATTCAGCTTTTGCTGGAAGTAGCTCCTGCGAGCAACCGAGGGATGATTGGAGGCCAAACACTAACCTTGCAAATATACCATGGACAGTTGGAGTGAATAGTTTTTCCCTACTAGCCTACTAACTGTACAGTACGATGTGGTGTTCCCGCTTCTCACGGTAGCTATAGCTTATACCTTTAACCTCTGCTACTGTAGTTTATACCTTTACCCTCTGCTACTGTATCTTATCCATTGTCGTCTGTTACTCTCTTACTCTGTTTCTCCCTGCTGTTTCAGCTTTAATACAAACTGTGACGTTAGGCAATTAATGCCAGCACTAGGCTTTCCACAGTAATTGTGACCCCATTCACCCACAGCAATGCAGACATAATACTCTAAACTAGTACATTTGTGTCTTTAGTGTCCTCAGGTGCTCCATATGATAATGTTCCAATTAAAACGAATACACGTTAAAATGAATAGCAGAGCGCCGAGCATGAGTCGCATTTTAGAAGCGTGTCTGGCTTCTGTCTTTATCATTAAAAGCAAAGCACTGCATACAATCTTCAGAGACAGATTAGACAATTAGGGTGATTGAATGATGCAGATACTTCACAAAATACGGACTATTTTGATGTGGAAACTGATTTGTGGCTGTTACCAAGCGTGTGTGTGTGTGTGTGTGTGTGAGACTAAGCAGGGACTATATATTTTGGGGACATTTTCACCTGACGTCTCATTAAAAAATGACAAACAGCGAAGAAAGATCTCTGCCTTCGCCACTTGCTGCAGAGCATTCAGTGCAGCTTTTGCACTGTGCCTTTGTTTGGTTCAGAGCTTTAATCCAGTACACTGGCAACACATTTTAAATGTCTATGCCGTTTCACAGTAAATGTCCACCAAGAGAGGACGTTGTGCGATGGCTTTTTTCTGCCTCATTTCAACGTTGCACTTAGGGTGGAAATACTGCTGCTTGTTTTAGAGCCAGGGTGACTTGCAGCTAACTGGAGGCTGTATTTTATTGCCTTCATCTAGGCTAGTCGTCTAGCATCTATGTCTAATGTAATGGCTGTAATGTAATGGCACTGTCCATCGGTACCTATATGCACGTTTATTTTCAGCTATTTTCTCTGTAGTGTTTTCCACTGTTCTTTGAAGCCCTTTGAGAAGGGAGCTGGGAATTTCACATAGGCTTCACTTAACTTTATATTCATTGGAAATGAAACAGTGTATCCGAGAGAGGGTCCCGTTGCAGGGCGCTGATACACTGGTGTGCATATCTGTGTTTTTGACGGTTAAGTCTTGAGCTTGAGCTGCCAAACAATTGGGGAGGTGTTAAGTACACCAGTGTAATTAATATGTCGTGTTTCACCTGCTCTACTGCCTTCAGCACATTTTCTGGGACTTATGACTGGATAAAGAGATTACATGCATGGCTGCTCTTCTCTTCATGTTATTAATGGTGGTTTGCAAATGATGAGCCTCATTTTGCTTTTTATAATCTAATCTTGATATTAAATGCCCCAAATTGGAACAGCATACTAATTGCATTTTGTAGATATGCTTGATTCATATCTATTAATTCTAATTATCAGTATGCCATGTTAGTGATAATTTAGATTTCTGGTGATTGAATACTTAAATGCTTTGATCGGGATTTAGCTGGCTAATAGTTTGACAAAGCATGATAGCTATATTCCCTCTACCTGAGCAGAGACACTGTACAGGATATTTAGCTAAATTAACTAAATAGTTTTTCACCCAACCCAATTTGCATGAATTAAAAACCCATAAATTGAGATCTTTTCCGAACAGACCCGACAACAAACAGTACATTTTTGTACCAGAAAAGTAGTGTTTTTTTAATTTTTTTAAATCAGAGCCATACCCATTCGAGTCCAAAAGGCCCGTTAAGTACCGAAAGAATAAACTTAAAATTGTGTCGCAACAGGTGATGCCATGTTACTATCAATAGTAAAGGAATAGTGCAGAACATTTGGCTGAGGAACGCACAGGTTCCCCCACTCACACTGCCATCAAATGATTAAAAAAAGCACGTTTATTCCTGTAAGATTTTAGTTAATAATATAAAAATAATAAGATTTACCAATGGAAGCCAAGGCTGGACCTATTCGATGTTTCAATTTGTAATCCCTATCACGGACCATGGTCCGACTTGCAAGCAAGTAAAAGTAAGTTGCCTATACATTTTCTGGGGCGCTGGCAATAGTATCGCTCACTGGCACCACTGAACCTGCTGCTGTCTTGGAGGACACACAAAGACCTCTACTATGCTGCACTATAATGAGCAGCTTTACTCAAGACACTTTAAGATTCTCTCACGATATACTGTACTGTACACAAAATATACTGTATGTATACAGTATTTTTTGAATAATTAATTTGACTGTATACAGTATACTGTATAACAATGTTGTCTCAGAACTGAATACTATATTCAAGTCAGTTTATTTATGTAGGCCTAGCCGTTAATTACATTACAGTCTCATAGGGCAGGCCAGCCCCAAAAGCACAACCCTTCTCTATTCACTAGGGCTGGGCGATATGGACCAAATATAATATCCCCATATATATTTAGGTTGAATACCGTTATACAATATATATCAGTATTTTCTATAAAGTGGGCTAAATCTTCAGGCATAGAGAAAAAACATGAAACCTGCGGAAATGTGACATTTTTTATTTTTAGCGACATTAAGCTTTCTCTGGTGTCTCCGCCCCTTTGACACTCTGAACGCACTAAATCACTCACTCCTGACTCCACTCGTCAGGCCAAGTGCAGGCATGGGGGGAGATACAAACAAATCAAAAAAGTTATTAATAAACGCATAATATAACTATATCGATATAAAAGATATTGTCTAATTTTATATCTCTTTTGAAAGAATTCCAATATACCGGATATATCGTCCAGCCCTATATCTTTCTAAATTATATTTAGGTCAACACCAGGTTAAGCAAAATTGTCCCTAAAATAAATTGTGCAAAAAAGCATTGGTAGGATCTGTGAGACGGAACCACAAAGAGAGAATTCTAATCGTTCCATGATGGTTAAGATGCAATAGATGGAACAGTGGGCAACAGCAACTGAAAATGATTGGTTGTTGCCCTTTAAATACAGTACTGTACATTGTATTAGATTTTATCGCATGCCATCAGAAGCTGCTTCCAGGCAGTCTTGCTTGAGGTATTTTTGTAGCTTGAGATTTTGCAATGCAGTTTCCAATTTGACACTTTGAGTCTTCAAATTTAACAGTTTCCCACACAAGCTTGTATTTTAACTCAGATGTTCTGCAACACCTACACAGGTCATCTTTTGTTTATCCCTCCCCAAATCACACCTTTGGAAATGAAGGAAAACAATTAATTGTGTTTATGTTTACATGTTCACCTTCAGTGCTGGGCACTTTAACACCTATACTATTACATAGAGCATTTTAAAGGAAATTGAACTGGTAGAAAGGAATTAGAAAAGGGAATATAAATGCACTTTAAACAATCAAGTTAATCATTCTAACTTTAGCCTAAGTTACTTGGTTGCAAACCCATGTTCAGATGAAGTAAAATGTTGTATTTCTTCAGTTGTACTGAAGACAACTTATCCACAACTTATTCAAGGCAACAATATTACTTAATCACAAAAGTGAAATATTACTGATAATACTGATACAGTGAGCTCTTAATTATTTCCCAAGCTGTTAGCCTGGGTAGGTAGTTCATTTCAAAGGGTAAAATTCTAATGCTTAATTTAGCTGAAGGCATGCCAAATTCATTTTTTTCACTCCAATGTTACCAGGGATGGTGACAAAAACAAACTTCTTGATTTTATTCGATTAGATAGTGTCGCGCTTCAATACTTTATAATACAGTATAATATGAGACTTTAGAATGAAATGATTGCTTGTGATTACCCATCCGCGAATTGTTAACAGAAATCCAGGGCAAAAACATCTTAACATCTTCTGTCGACAAGGCAGTAATTATTACTGTCTTACAAATATATGTAGTCAAGATGGAGTGTCTTTTTTGTTTTTGTCCTGGCTGACAGAAAAGGCGGCATGGGGAAATGTATGTTTCTTGTTGTGTTTGAGATACTGCTGAAAGTTCTGTCGGATCGTAGCGCTACACCAGACATTAGGTTTGTTGGGGGTCTTCCACACACCTTTTTAAGCTAATCGCTATTCACACGGCGTGTGTGTTTTTGTATTTCATAACACAACACACAATATACGCAATACATTTTCCACTATATTTCGTCGCATCGCAACTCGAGAGCCTTGTGTTATACTATGTGCTGCCGTCCCGCAAAAAAGGCTTAAACTGGCTAGCATCTAGTAGTTGTAGGCTTGTCGGGAGAGTGACGCTATTTGAGTGACTGGAGGAGCAATTTGGCCTACGGCTCCCGACAAAGTCATCGTACTTTACTCCCTTTCACCTATGCGCGGGTCACATTTGTTTTGTCCAGACTATGTACAGTACAGTGGCTCTGCAGAACACCCTACCGGCATGACGACAACATGGTAGAATTCTTCTTTCAATCGGGTTATGGAAGGGGTTATCCCTCTGCTCCGGAATGACATTTAAATCGCTCCTGGTTGAGGTGTTTATGTGGAGCATTTTGGTTCGGTTGGGCTTGGACCATGTAAACAAAGCTAATGACTATTCATTTATAATCCTGGGTTTGGCGTACTTTTGTTGGTTGCCAATCTGTTAACACGTCTTGAAATTAGGTGGGGTTTCCCGGCTGGCTGTTCTTTAACAAGAGTATGTATGGATGGATGGATGGATAGTGGCATCTTCATGGGACAGATAGATTTGCGCCACATTCCTTGCCAGGACCAGCTGCCACAGCACAAAATGGCCACTGGGGCAGGCACTACAATACCCAGACTGCACCACTCCTTGGACAGGTGTAGGCGCTTATACCACCTAATCGGGGGCGGGGAAGAATATCTGACAGAAGCCACCCTGGAGGGAGGAAAAGGAACAAACAAGCACATTAACTGGACAACATTAACCTCCTAGAGGTTTTGGTTAGGGTTCTGTTTCTCCTGCGGGACCTGGTAGTACTGAATCATTCTTCTGCTGTGTTTGGACTGGCATGAGGGAAAATGAAGCTAAATCTTCTGTTTTACTTGATTACTTTAGTTTCCTGCATAGCCACAGCCTGCCCCATGCTGACAGCCACGGACACAACACTGCATGCAGCAACACACACGCATGTAAAACAAAAACAACAAACACGTTTTTCAACACCTGCACATTGAGAGTGCGTCTGCAGCAGAACAAGCTTGTCTTGTAAAGGAACTAGATTCCAGTCGTAACATCAACCTAACGCACGCCTTAACAACGGCCCCAGGAACACAACAAATCATGTCCATTTACACAAAGTGCGACAAGCGGGACAGGCTCAGCTTTTCTGAGAAGTTAACGTTGTGTTTGCAGTCTTGCCAGTTTGTGTCCAGTTGATTTGCCGACTGTAAAAATACATTTTCCGATGTAACTTTTCAGTTCAATTTTTGCCTGAATTCTTATTCAGTAAAATACGTCAAATAAATGATGTTCCTATAGTCCTACATACTTGAAGGTGCTCCAAGTGTGTGGCTCACATATAATTAGTTTTGGTCTGAGATTCTGATACACTAGTATGACATCCAGTTGCATAATTGTCTTAAATTCACTTTACATATACGTGTTTTAGAAGTAGGTATGTTGTGGAAAATGTATGAGATACTTTAAAACGTTGGTCATTTAAATACAGTAAACAAACTATATTGATATGGAATAGTCATTTAAACCAAGATTAATTGAAATGTAGAATTCTTTTTACGGTGTACATTTCCGTAGACTACCTCTGTTTTATTTTTGGCTAGTACATGGCTTATTGTACAGTATCTGTAAATTATGTTATTGCAATGTAAAGTGCTCTGTCAGAGTTATTTCTACAAAATTCAGTGTGAACTATGCTCATAAATATTGGCCAAAGCAGATCATTTGATGACATGGGTTTAATGCAAATCTGTGTAGCGCAGTAATCAGGATTGTCCCTATTGATTTAATCAGAATTGGCCTCGGCCCGATTGTTTAATGAGTGGAGCAGGATGATCAATGGACCAAGCCAGAGAAGGCATTTAATCTCTTAAGGGGAGAAAGGTGGTACGGTGGCCTCGATAAAGCAGCTATGTGTCTAAGCCAATGAGGGCTTGAGCCCGACGTGTGAATAGACAGGTGGCATTTAAAGGTATCATCATTCTGGTGAAAGCTCGTTAATATTCGAATAGCAGCCTATGCCACTTCAATGCCATAGACTTACAAGTGTGTACTCTATATTGAGTGACACATGGCATTTGAGTTTGATTGGGTTATTTGTATATTCTTTCCAATAGTAAATATATTTTTATTTCAGTTTATTGATAATGTGGTTTCTCTCTCTCTCTCTCTCTCTCTCTCTCCCCCTCTCTTTCACACCATCCCTACTCTTTCTTTATGTGTGTGTAATATATATTGTCTCTCAGGGTATGACAAATGTGTACAAGCCGAAATATTAGTTGTACTGTAGGTCCCTCTCCAAGAATAATTTTAAATTGATGGCGTAGTCGACCACACTAGTCCCAAGAGCTGAACAATATGTGAACCTCCCCAAAGACTCCCGTCTGGTCCTACCATTACGCATTTATAGGTCTCTTTCTCTCTCTCTCTCTCTCTCTCCCCATCCCGCACCTACTGTATAACCCAGTGGATTGCTGGACAGTTGTGTTCCACAGCGGCACATGAAGCTATTGTACTGTAGACTGCCAGTGCAAGGCATCTGGCCTTGGCTGAAGCCTGTAATAAGTTATACGCTGGTCTGCATCAGGAGTCTACGGCACTGAACTCCGCACAACGACACATCGACTGAACCGTGTGAACTTAGCTTCACAGTCTTTTTAGTTCTCTGCCGACAGTGTCCTTTTCAATCGAGAATAGACAGGGCATTAGAGGAGAGGGAGGACGTGTCTGGAGATAGTCCCTATTTCAGCTTCTAAATGCCTTTCACCCTGTATGGAAGTAGGCTGATTTTTATTTTTTTTGTTCTCTTCTCAGGTGTTGAACTTTGACCCTGGCTGTGACTCCAAGCAGACGCGTTGACTGCTAGACAGACACACGGCAAGATAAACACACACACACATCGGCAGACAGTGTGAGGTAAGTGAACGTCCGGTTTTTCTCTCGCTAGTGCATGTCTCTCTGGCGGTCTCTTACTGACCCCCGTCCTCAGCGAAAATGTTGAAAACGGAGTTTTCGCCAAAATGGAGAAGTTTTGTTTCGGTGCACGTCTTGCGTCCAGACGACACCGGAGACTACTGAACCGCAAAACGCAGACTTTTCAAACCTATAGCTCCAGAGCGGAGACTTTTAAAAATGCAGCTCTTATGATGTCATCTGCACAGGCGAAATGGAGCTCATTGGAGCAGTGTCGTCATCGTAATTCCACCTCATCTCTCTCTTGCCTGGCTATTTTAAGCCCAGGTAAAGGACTACTTCTGCAGACATGGCTTTCAGCAACGCAGGCACGCAAGTGCTCGGGCTGTTAAAATATAGGCGTGCCGGCTATTTCTGTAAGCAAAATGACTTACTATAGGGTTCTTTATGACCATGTCATGTATGTGCACAATAAGTTTACTTTGTTATTATTTTTTTTATAATGAAAATACTTGTGTATTTAAGGGATTCACTGGAAAGAAACATTGAGTGAAACATTAGTTTAGAACACTCATTTGTGAGCTCATCTGGACTCTGCCGTCTGTAGCAGGCTTCATCTGTCTGTACGCATGTGCAGTCAATGCGCACTAGTCCAAAGTTACATACTGGCCTGGCCAAATTGACTACATTAGCGTTTTGTGTCTCCACTCTCCATGTGGTCACAGAGCTCCTTTCAAAATGCTGAGAAAATAAGTAGTTTTCAAACGAATGCGTTGTCGTGAAAGTGAATTTAGAAAAAATACTGTAATTGCAATATTTCTTACCAATATCTTAATAACGCCGTAAGAGAGAGAAGCTTCATTTGTTCAGATGTACTTTTGTTGCTGTCGCAGTACTTAGCCACTGGCCAGGTGTTAAGACATTGTGTGCGCTCGCTGTAAATGTCAGCCGCGCTTGGGTGGGTGGGTTTGAAATGCAGTGTTTAACCTATAATGGCGGTTCCTCTGCTGTACGCCAGGATTAAAGTCAAACGCAGACAAGACCATGTGAGTCACTTTGTAAAAATAGGATCTCATAAAACTTCAGGCTTTTGCTCTTTGTACAATCATGTTCGTTCAAGTAACCCTTTCCGATAGATGTTGAGCCCTACTAAAGGTTCCTTGTTTACATATCTGCTCAGTCAGGCAGAAAATGACAGAAGCTGTGTAACAGAGGTCAATTCCCACCTCTCTCGTGCGCGTGTCTGTCTGTGTGGGTGTACATACATGGCTGTACGCCTGTTTAATTGAGAGAGATAGAGAGAGAGAATGTATGTGTTTGCTCTGGAGAGGACCACCTGCCAGGGAGAGCCTGTTGTATAAGACACCTGCCTTTCTTGACAGTTTGTAGAAAGCTCAAGATGAAATTATTACATTATTTTAATTTATTATGAAATGTATTAATGAATTATATAATAATAGCATATTTGGAAGCCCCGACAAGCGCATGGTCGAATGTAAACTTGTTGGTGTGATGTCTTTGTGACTGCAGAAGGATACTCACATTTGTCTTCAAATTAAAACATGGCTTTAACAAATCTAACCATGTGTTGACTTGTTGATGCACTTTAAGTGTCATAAAGATATTAGAGTTGTTTCTTGATGCGTTGGTCAGCAACACACACTAGCCATGTTAAAACAGCAGTCACTAAAAGCAAAACCACCGAGTGAAGGTGCTTAAGATTAAGAGATTCTCTTTTAGAGGGAGGGAAGAAAACCTCAAGCCCAAAATTAACACTTTCTTTAAATTTTTTTTTACCAAAAGCCTTGGATACTGGAACTACAGTTTATAAACCACGATTGTGGCGAAACGCAGCAGCATAAACTTGGAAAAAGGCCTACAATTCCCAGTCCTGCAGTTTTACGGCCTTCCTGTCCTACCAATAGGACTACTGTTAATCAACTGTTGTGGTCTTCTAGTGGTTTATTGATATCTTTACAATAAGTCTGTCTACCACATACTGTAGCTTTTACCAGAAGCATAGCTACTTTCTCTACCAGTGTATAGAGTGTTTTGCTGGTGTGTGTGTGTGTGCGTGCGTGTGTGAGATTAACTGTAATTGATGGTGCTTTTAGTGGCCACTGGTGAGATTCCCCAAAACGATGAATGCTGTTGACTGCTTCACTGTTAAAGTGTATCTTATTGATAATTAGATCTGCGTGTGAAGATGAGGGGGACTCACTTCATATTCAGTTTGCATTAGGTTTTTATTTTATTTTTTTAAGGTTTTTCTTTTTTTGCTTATTAGGCTGAGAATGAGAAATATGAGCTAAATCGGGTTTAATTTCCAATCAAAAGCTAATGAGCATATCCCCTCGCCTTCCTTTGAAATACGCTGAAATGTAGTAATGGATGGACACACGCACGCGGGATGCGCACGCACGCACACACACACACACACACCATGCAGTTTCTATTTAAAACTTGTTGAAATCAGAAACACTTTAGCAATCCCCAAGGAGAATTTCATTCGTCAAAATAAAACCACTTCATTGTTCATTGCTTATTTTTCTTTATAATTTGTCATCTATTTTGTGTCTTCCTGCCGTTCTTTATTCATTTCTCCACCGCAGTGTCCTTGAGAAAGCAATGACTTTGCCAGTAAGCACATCTCTCTCTCTCTCTCTCTCTCTCTCTCTCTCTCTCTCTCTCTCTCTCTCTCTCTCTCTCTCTCTCTCTCT
>JAODLL010046266.1:0-16617 GCA_026546735.1 Forbesichthys agassizii | reverse complement strand
GCAATGGGGCCTTACTATATTTAAGTTCAGGAACAATAAGACTGCAATGGGGCCTTACTATATTTAAGTTCAGGAACGTTAAGAATGCAACTATATTTAGACTGCAATCAGGACTGCTGCCAAATGCATGACAGAAAGGCAAACTTGGAATACATACAGGAAACTACTTGATAAACTGGTTTTTTTTGGAGCCAGACAAACAAACACACACACCAGCATAAACATTGGCCGACAAAGAAATGAGGAAACACAAGGGTTTGAATACACAAGGAGACCAATAAGGGGAAATAGATAATTGGATGAAAAACAATAAGAGGCAGGTGAATATCAATGGACAACAAACAAGGTAAGCAACCAAAGAAACCATAGGCGGACTTTGTCTAATTGGAAAAGTCTGCCTATAAATATATAATGCCCGATCATATTTATATGAACAGCAGCTGGGTGAGATAGGTGAAGAGGGCCCCGTAACAGGCTTCGCCTGAGGCCCCCAAATCACTAAATCCGCCCCTGGGTGTAACCAATGATACAATCATCTACGAAAACAGGAAGTAACACATGGGGCGGGAACAGTGACACCTGGAACGCTGCTGTTGTTGTTCCGAGACAGGACAACATGACGGGGCACAAGATAAAAGTCCGATACAAGAAACAGACTGTGACCAGGTTGTGACAGATAGCAAAATGATAGCTCAAAATATAATTTCATGGTCCAAAGGACAACCACCCCCTCCAATGAAGAAACTTCATGATTTGGGACTAATCCACCTTTGTTTGCTTTTCCTCCGTTATCTCTGTCACCTCAAATTAGAATTGATGGGAAGGAAATAAATAGGTGCTTAATGGATCATTTAAAGATCTTGTCCTCCCACACAGGTGTTTGGAGTTCATGGGCCTTTTTGGATATTTCTCAGGACTTTGTGACTGTCGGTACAATCTCTTTCTTTGATATTTCCCTGACCCTCCTATGATGACTTTGAAGCCTTTCTTTTGATTGGTTCGTTCATATGCAATTAGTCAACATCAATATGAATTATGTATGCAGCTAGAGAAGACACTGCAACAATTTTGATGGAAGGATTATTATTCTAACCAAGACAATCAATCATTATTTGACAAGCTCACCACTAAGCTGTCAGCATTGCTTTAAAGCTAAAAACACCCCCCACATCATAAACAAGACAACTCATCACTTTAGAACTGAAAAGTTTTGCTTTTATCACCACCCCCACCATCTACAAGACAAATTGTCACTTTAAAACTAAATTTTTTTGCTTTTACCACCACTCACACCACCCATTAAAACACTTTTTTTTTTGCTTGACCCTTCAAATAAAAAATAAGACCCTGTCTCGTCGTTACCTCTTGTGGCCAAATCATTTCAGTTGCTTTTATTTCATAAATACAATTTTTAATCTGCTCACCCCCTGCTCTGTATTTTCGTTGCTTTAATGCAGGCTGATCACTTACTTAATACAGTATGCCTATTATAGATGTGTTTATAATATTTTTATTTTTAATATTTTTTACAGTTTAGATACAGTAGTTCATTTTGCAGCCAACGATGCCAATGGGCATATGAGACTAGATTTGTATTTATGCGTTTTCATATGCAAATACTCTCTTTCATACAGCTTTTTGCACATTTTGGCATTGGTTATCTAATAAAAATGAACTAAAAAAATATTTTATGAGTTCAGAAAATTGCTTATAATACATTGACAACTTGGCCTGGATAAAAAAAAAGGTTTAAATAAAATAATGAAGTAATTTACAATATTAAATCTACCTTGTGTGTAACCTTTAGACTGACCTGACCTTGGTATAGCATAATACCATTTGGTTTAAATGTCATTCAAGCCATTTATTGGTTATCCTTAAGCAATGAAAAGAAACCATCTCTTTTTATAGCAGGTGTAGAGCAAAACAATAAGCAACCTTAGGCAACAAAACAAATCTCTTTTGTACACAGCAGCCACACAATCCAACACACTAGCAACAACAACAGGCTTCTGATGCATGGGTCTATATTTGGTTTACTATTTTCTATTATTTGGTTTTATTTTTTTCATGAAGCTTCAGAGTGCTTTTTATTTGACAGAATAAATGAAGCAGTAATTAATGGGATAGCACAGCATGGAATACAATAAATATATATGTATACACACACACACAGACTACTGTATATACAGAGCATATACCATATATATTACTATTATTGCTAATGTTTTTGGAATGTATTTGTGTATCAACACAACTCCTTGATTTAGAAGTGAATCTCCTCTCCATCTTCCACCAGCCGAGTGTTTTTGGAACAGGCATGCGTGGCTTCACCCTGTGTGTCTGACCAATCAGACTACTACTATCTACCATTAGCTACAGGCATTGTTAAGGTGTCACAACAGTGAAAGTGACTGTAAAACAGTAATGGAGGGTAGATGCTGCAATAGAATGTATTAGAACAGAAAAGAATGGCACTAAAAGCTTTTCTACATGGGAAGATATGGTTGAAAAGATGAGAGATTATATTTATTGTCCCCAAGGGGGAATTCCGCCTCATAGCACTGTACATCACCAATCAAAACATAACATTATATACTTTATTTTCACTCTTCTTCCGACCATCTTTAAGAGGTTGATTCAACAAATTCATTTTAGCGTTCCTTCAAGTCAAGCTTAGCCTAGATTATTTATTATCTGCATCTCAACCATCTCATCGCTGCTTTAAATGCATTGCGCCTTATTTTAGAAGGCTAAGCCTGTGTCAGGTCTGGCCGGGGGGACGAATACACAAGTGCGGGAAGCAGAGGCAGCTAGAAGTTACCTGAATGCAAAGAAACGGAGTACTTTATTTAATGTTCTCGGACAAGCAGGAAGAAATGCTGATGCTGAGGCTAGGAGACCGGCGGGGCCGTAGCGTTAGCAAGTGTTCTGGCAGCGGGGCTGTGACGTAGAGGGTTGCAGATGGGACTGCTGGGTGGGTTAGGAGGCAGGCGGGGCTGCAGGGTTGCGTAATGATCGCTGGTAGGTGCATTGAATACAATAAAAACAAAAGGGCAAACTGCTGACAGGGAGGAGTCCCTATTGTACGCCCAGGAAGTGGAGATGAGACGGCACGTGTGGGTAATTAGGTGACTGGAGACGGAGCTGAACCTGCCACCCGGCGCTGTCCAGTGTTAGACCGGCTACAGACCGTGACAGTCTGCCCTTTCCTGCCGCCTCCTCAGCAAGCCCTTCTGCAACTTACCAGACTCCCCTGCACCTCCCTGTATGCTGTCTGTATTAATCAATGGCTGGTGTCACTGATGCTTGCTCTGTTCTGTGCCCTATGGAGGGTCTTCTGCTGCTCTCACAGAACAGAGCCATTGCCCAAACACAATTAACTGCAATGAAAAAATTAAATCATTAAATTTGATTAAAAGTGGTCCTGACTGAACTGGATCCGCTGTTTTTTTTAAACACCTGCCCTGGCCTTTAAAACGGGGTTAAAAAGATGGCTACCCAGATGGTCGGGTGCAACAGACCACCTGGGGAGCCAGAATATGACTTCAGGGCGGAGGAGGAACTATTGACGATGTAGGAGGAGGAATAGAAAGGAGGCCAGATGCCCAATACTCCAAGCAAGAGAGTTAAGAGTTGCCACGCTGCCTCATGTTACAGGTCTCAAGACCCTCTCAGCGAAATCTCGTGGAACGAGCTTCTGGCAACTGTCAGGACTGCTGAAACACTGGCTGTCTATCGCAAGAGCGTCAAGACACACCTCTTCACTAGCCGCTTTGGTACCTCGGCACCATAGCACATTCCTATTGCAAGTTTCTTTTTTGAATGCCCTTTTACCTTCTCTCTGCTCTTATGTTAATGAAAAACGCTCTGCTCCTATGTTTTAAGCACCTTGTTACTTGTTAGCTGTTTTGCTTGATTTATTGATATTGACATGGTAGGAGTAATGATGACAAGTTGTTGTCATTATTCTAATAGAATATTTGTCAGACGACAAATATGAACGAAGAAGGAACATTATTGACGGACTGGACAGCCTAAATAGTGGCAGAAGATCGGGACCAGGGAGACCGGCAGGCAGAATCGGACGTCGCTGGGGACCGGCGGGGTGGAGACAGGTGAGTGTGTCCACGCCAGCGGGAGAGACGAGTGGGACGAGGTGAGGTTGGCGAGCGGATGACCGGACCCGAACTGGGCAGGTCTGTGGGAGGCCGCAGAGGAAATATTAGGGTGGGCCAGAGTGGGAGAGTGCTCGGTGGTGCAGGTGTGGAGGTTCTGCCCGGGCTCCAGCTCAGCTGTCACCGGCAACCAATTAGCGAGAGAGAGAGAGCGAGCGAGAGAGAGAGGGGAAAAATAATTGTGCGCATCGCGTGTATGACTACTACTATAACTATTGACAATAATTATAAGTTGCTTTGCATCTTCTGAATGCTGTACATGTTAAAAAAAAGAAAAAAACGCCACCACCTTTGTGCTTAGATAAGCAGAGGGCAGGCAATGAAGGTGTTGGTGAATCTTTTCCCAACCCTGGTCCCCTGAGCTCTCTATTACCGCCACTCACATGCAACCCCAAAGGGTTGCAGCATTTGGGGGTTTCAAGAGAGTAAAGATGGGCCATCTTATATCACCCCCACCACCATCACCGCCACTCACATTCAACCCCAAAGGTTGCAACATTTGCAGGGTTGTAAATGAGCGGTGAGGATAGGCGGGGAAAATGCACTCACCAGGGCAGTGATGGGATTTACGACTCTTTTAGAGGAGACAGATTTTATGGTTCCGTTACCTTTCTTTTGATATTTTCTTTTTGTGGAATAATAACACCATGAGATAATGACAGGGTATAAGATCTGATCATATTCAAACTACATTACTCGTACTGCCAGACTGGATGTCATTGATATGCATTGTAAACTTTACATGAGGTAGCATGAGGCGTTTTTGAATTTGCTACTTTGAATTAACCCTCAGTATGAAATGTGTTGGCTCTTGAGTGCAATTCGTGCTTTTATTTTATTGAAGTGCCGTCAAATGCTGCTGCATGTTTTCACGCTTGCCAAACACGTCTACCTCTTATGTTCTCCTACAGGGGAATGATGTAGCTGGAGAACAACTCTGGCCAACCCGGTTCCCTTCGTTCGCACCAAGGAGCTGTTGAAAATAATTGAACCGTTGGCGAGCATGCAACATCACTACCCACCAGACCCCGTGGTGTCACAGCTGAACTTGTTTGGAGGGACGAGGGGAAGGCATAACTGACCCATCCAGTTATCCATCCATCCATCCATCCATCCTCCATCCATCTATGCTCCATCCATCCATCCATTCAGCCATTCACTCACCCATCCACACATCAATCCATCGATCCATCCATCCATCTATGCTCCATCCATTCAGCTATCCATCCATCTATCCAGCTATCCATCCATACATCCACCCATCTATGCTCCATCCATCCATCCATTCACCCATCCATCCATCTTTGATCCATCCATCAATGCTTCATCCATCCAACCATCCATCTTCCACGAGATCTGTTCCAGACTATCACGCCCTTTTCCATAGCACTGACCCACAACTAACAGAGGTCATTTAAGGTGTCTGTGGTTTTGTGTGTGTGTATGTGAGTCTGTTTGCGTGTGTATGTGTGTGTATGTATGCGTGCGCGTGCGTGTGTGTGCAAGTAGGGAGGATAGGGAGAATATTTGCATGGATATATCTTCAATCTTTTAAGACTGTGTGTGTGTGTGTGTGTGTGTGTATGTTAATGCATGTGTTTTAATTAGTCTACTGAAGAGTAGAAAGGAAGCAGGTGCTGTGTGTGTGTGTGTGTGTGTGCGCGCGTGTGCGTGTGTGTGTGTGTGCGTGGACATGTGAGTGTGTGTGTGTGTGTGTGTGTGTGTGTGTGTAAAGGATGAGTGACTTGTCCTCCACACTTAGTAAATAAATTATTAATGCAAAAATCCAAAGTGTAAGATATTGAAATTATTAATACCATACATCTGCAGTGGATATTCCACAAAGCATGACCATGATGAAAAATGATCATGCAACTGGATTTTAGTGTTGCATGGTAAGGGGCCCTATTTTAACAATCTAAATGCACAATCTAAAGCGCAAGGTGCAAATTAGGGCGTGTCCAAATCCAAGTTTGCTATTTTAATTGTTTTACACATTTTAATGTAGGCCTACAAACACGCTAGCATGCATGCATGCATTGCATCCCTCCATGTTTGTAGTTCCATCCCACGTTACTCGGTAACTCATGTATTGTAGAAAAATCCCACGAGTTTCCCATTAGTAATTACGACTTCGTTTCATCGCTCATGTGCTCTGAAGTTGTAAATACAATATACCAATAGCACATGAAACGGCATAAGTCCCAGGTGCCAGATTGATTACACTAGCTAGCTCAACACCAATATGATGTGAATGTCTATCCTGTGTCTACCTAACCTGACCCGTCCATCTGGGAAGCCGCCCATTGAAACAGTTTGAACTTGGCTGTTGATTGGATGAACCATCTGTCTGTCATTGTTGTTTTCGAGTGGCTTTCAAGTAGCTTTTGCTGTCGTCTTACCTAAACCACGCCTGTAGCTATCAGTACGACGCTGATTGGAAATTTAAATTGTTACTCTTCTGCAGAGCTAGATGATGACCCATTCATTAGAGTCAGGTGTGTTGGAGCAGGGAGACATCTAAAACATGCAGGGCAGTAGCTCTCCAGGACCAGGGTTGGGCACCCATGCTCTAACGCAAGTCCCAGGATTTCAAGATCTCTAGACTGATAATCGCGGCAAAGTCTCCCTCTAGGATAGTATCTACCTCAAGCCTAAAAATGACTATAGCCGGGTGTAACCACCAGACCCAATCTTCACTGTGTGAATATGATCTGGTCACGCTCCATTGGGAAGTGTTAACAGTTGTCGCCTCCTACCCCTAGTGAATTATAAAATTATTAGACACAATCTAACCAATTGGCATTGCTACAACTGATTTGATAGCCTCAACCAGCTCTATCATTTTGAAACATGCTTGACTTTAGCGTAATCTTACTAGCTCTATGTTGATTGGATCGCCAGCAGGGTGGCTGTGCGAACGTTAATGCGCTCAGGGTATCCAGACTATAATCTCAGCTAAATAAATTGATCTGAGAGCAATAGTCGGGCGGAGCCAGGCTAATAAATGTCACGCTGGCAGGAGGTAGATGACTGCAGTAGATGTGTTTGACATGAATTATGCTAACCAGTGGGTAGCACGACATGGTAACAAGAAGTCTGAGTTCCCATTGTGAGTCAGAGGCAATGTGCTCTGAAAACTCCAGTAGAAAATAATGTGATTTCACACGGTCTTTATTCCTGACTGAACTTTCACCCAATGCTTCCTGCTTGGTGTGATCAGAGACCACACACACACACACACATACAGTTAGACAGACGAACGTACTTACGTTCACACAGACATACCCAAATACACACACACAGAGGGGGAGGGGTGGGGATGTGAGGGGGGATTAAGGCATGGTCAAATCCAAGGGGTTTGTGAGCAACAAATGGCATCTGGCATGATCATACTTGCTCTGCACTGCATTCTGTCTTGTGAGAAATGTGTCAGTCAGTCACCCATTATTAGTCCCTTTGTTCAAAAGCTTTCCCTTTAAATATCTTATTAGAGTACATGGTTAGAGGTTAGGGGTTTGAACAGAGTCATTTTAACTTAAAAGTTGGAACAGGAACATTAATTGATTGACGTGTGTGTTTTACCTTGATGGCATGCCCTATGGTCTCAAGCTAAAATAAAAATGATCAGTTTCTACCCTTGCATCTGTCTGGTTGACTCTATTATTCCCTTGTGACGTGGAACTCATGAACGAGCTTTTGCTCGACTAATGCAATGGCTTCACACAGCCAACAGAACACTGCCACAGCAGCCAGAAGGCGAACAATACCGGACAAAGAACAAAAGACAAAACCCCAACTTAAATACCCACACAGAACCAACAGGTGCAAACAACAACCAATCAGTGTGAACCTGGGGAAGGTAACAGTGTGTGTGTGTGTGTGTGTGTGGGGGGGGATGGAGGGGGGGGTGAGCCGTGGCCCTGAACGTTACAGTTCTACAGAGTGAGAGTGAGCAGATGGTTTATACGCCACTGAAACGTGGCCGTGTGGCATCACTGTCTGTTCCGAGAGGCAAACACTATTCAGAAGCTGGAAGGACATGCAGTGCCTATTGTAATTCAGCTACATTAACCTCAGCTAGCAAGCGTAGCCTACTGCCTGTGCCATTCTTACCAGGGGTTGGCTTACTAGAGTGGCGTGCGTGCATGTGCGTGCTATAATGATACTACTTTACAATAACAACTAACTACAGATACACAAACTTAAGCTGTTGGGTTACTGTACAAACTTCATAGGAGCTAATTCTGTGTAACTAATAAGGAACTATAACTAATGATGAACTCTTAGAAATAAAAGTAAATCATGCATAGCGATAGTTCAGGCAGGCCATGAAGTCACAGCCAGCCACGCTTGATCTCAATTGTCAGCTGATCAAATTCAACTCACTGCCCAGCTGGTCTCAGTGACCAGACGGCTCAGCTGATTACAGCAAAGCATAGGATTGGCCAATCTAGTCAGGGCGCTTATTAAAGCGTCCTTAGCCTACACCCATTCTTAACGCTTCATCTGTGAGCTTTCTTTGCATTCCACAACCTCCCCACCTCCTCCTTTAATGCTGTGGTTGATTACTTATTGTCACGGTGTTGTCATTGAGGCTTGCTCTGTTCTGTACCCTATGTGATGTCTTTTTGCTGCTTTCCTTGCCTTAGGCTTTCCATGTACGTGCATGGAAAGGGCTAAATACCTTTTAAGTACATACTGTAGGTCAGGGCTGTTCAACTCCAGTCCTGATGGGCCGCACCCTGCATGTGTTAGATCTCTCCCTGCTCCAACACACCTGACCCAAATGAACGGGTCGTTATCAGGCTTCTAACAACCTTGTCTTGGAGCAGGGAGAGATCTAACATAGCCTTGCTGTAGGTAATCCTTTCCCTCTCATGCAAACTCTCACAAACAGGTCCCTCTTTTTCCTTCTGCCTTTAGAGTCTACAGATATCCACTTAGTTACTTGAGAGACACCATAATAATTTAAAGTTAGTTCTCCTCCACTGCTTATCAAACATGTCCCACTAATTAAAAACTTTTCAGTCGATGTTTCCGTATCGATGCATTTCTTTCAAACTAATTTAAGAAAATGACCCACATCTTCCCAAGACTGCTTAAAATGGATAATATTTCTCCTTCACCATATACTGCATATCTACAGAAACTTAGTTCAAAATTACCTTCACTTTTCTTTGTTGCAAACAGAAAGTGTTACTAACCTTGTCTATCACTGTAGACGTAAGGTTTGACATTAAAATTATTATTTCAAAGTTGAGCCTCCACTCCCTCCGCTGTACTTTACTACCGTACATTCTCTTTAAAATTGGTACCATTAATTTATTGAATGCCTTGTAACAGTTTGAGTGCATACTGTGTGACCCATCTTAACTCAACTCTGCCCCCTTTGTCAAGGCTATTAATAATAAATGGCGGGCAGGATAGTCTAGTGGTCTGGGTATTTGGCTCCCAGCCGGAAGCTTGTGGGTCCGAGCCCCGGTGTTGACCTGCCTGTAAGCATCCTTGAGCAAGATGCCTAACCCCCTACCCCCCCCAACTGTTCCCGGTGGTTGGTCGCACATTGCATGGCAGCAATATCCATGAATGTGTGTGTGTGTGTGTGTGAATGGGTCAATGTGAGGCAAAAATACTGTGATGGTGAATTTGGCAAATGTAGTCCATTTACCAAATGGGTTGATTTCAAAGAGTAAGGGCATCAAGGAGTAACCTGGCTCGGTCTGACTATATCGCTCTAAGATACATTTTTATTTGGCTGCGATTATAGTGTGGATACCACATTCACATTAGGGTTTTCAGTCACCCTGCTCGCGGTCCAATCAGGGTGGGTTAGTGAGACGACGTTGAAGTCAAGCGTGTTTCTAAATGGTGGTATACAGCTAGATGAAGTTATCAAAAAAGCTGTAGCAACGCCGATTAGTTAAATGCTTTCCAATTGTTTCAAAATTGAATGATTTTGCCTGGTAAATTAAAGGCCAAAGAAAATATAATAATAAAAAAGGAAAATCACCTCTTTAAGTGTTTTTGTAGCCCTTTTGAACAGTAAAATTGGGCTACTGCAGGGCTGAAGTGGTGGGAACAGATGTGGCTAGCAGGCAAAAAAGGTGTAAACTTCTGTGGCTATGGCTGTCCCCCTGCATGTTAAAGAAATTGCACTTTGACCATATGGTCAAAGTGCAATTTCTTTTTTCATTATGCTTCTGGTTTGTTAGGCACCAGTGTGATGGAGGTTTGCTGGAAGAAGCTCTAATATCTTCACACCGATTGGTTCAGAAGCATGTGTTGGTGTTTGGACACAACCACAATATTGCAATTTCCAGTAGAATAATAAAACATTCCCTATGTTCAGTGAAACATCATCTCTACAATGTAATGTATTGTGTTTTAAAGTAAAATCTATTAGTATTTAATGACTATTTTACGATAAATGAACGTCAACATGGTGTGGACCATGTTTTTTCTACTGTACATACAGTGTTGTAAAGTCAGATTGTTTCCCCCAAAAAATGACCTTCACTGCGAATGGTGTTTAAAGTCAAAGAAATGAACAATAAACAAATATGGTTAAACTCCATGCCTCTATCGTCAGCTGTAAAACACCATTAAGTGCGATGTCACAGTATAGTTTAAGCCTCTACATGTATTTTCCCAGGAGATGAGAGGGCACTAGATGCAACTATAATTTGTTATCTCAGGTGCAGGTAGGTTGGAGTTCAACCTCTTGCTCAAGGACATGTCGGTAGGGACTCGATGTTGTCATTATGATTGAGGCTGTGATCGTGTCTCAAAGCCCTTCAACTCCGTTTTGGCCTAGAATTACCCGGGCTATAAAAATGACTCATGTCGTAGAGATCTGTATTGTTTTCCTCATTGCCGGTGTTCTATTGTGTGGATCGCACCATCTCATTGATCCCTCTGAATCATACCCAAGCAATATCAAGGCCAAAACGTATATAGTACTGCAGAACACAGTTAAATCCATTTACTTCAATTCAATTTGTTGTACACACAAATTAATCAATCACAAAGTACCGTTTGATGCTTTTGTTTGACGAAGTAATTGGCAGTGTAGTGCAAATTCTAAGAAATTCAAGTTCAGGGTTTGTTATGATGATCTTGTTTAATGCACCTTAAATACATGAAGTTATTGATAAGATATTGGAATATATCATGTGTAGTAGCCTATATCTAGAAGATATGATATTTACACACTCTCTGCTTTTCTGTGACTGGGGTAATTGACTGGATCCAAGAGATTGTTTCTACTCGGTTAAGCATGTATTTGAATGCTGTGATATACTGTATTGTGTATTTTTTCTTGTTTCTAACACCCAGGCTCATGAGCTTGTTGTTTAATGACACAAGATATGTGTAAAACTATAAATGTAATTTGTGTTTTAATAACATTTCCAAAAGTCAGTAAGTCTACTGCAGTGGTCATTTATGTTGCATGTAATGTAATGACCTTTCCAAGACAAAGTCTTACAGAAAGAAGCCTATGGTACCATATGATTGAATGTTTAATATATTTAGCAATTCTCAGTGGTGTTTCTGGAAAATTAAAGAAAACAGAAAGTAAATAAACATTGTGTTTCCATGCCTCCACTGGACAAAGGCCATCCCATAACAAACAGCAGAATGTTATTTCCCATTTGGTCCTACACCATGTCGCAACAGAGTTAAAGATGGAGTCAGCTATCCCTGAAGAAAGCATGTCGATATTTGAACTAAAAAAACACCTGTTCCTTTAATGCCATAAGGTGCTCCCTTAGAAGCTCCACTTCACACATTGGAAACGCATTGCAAAGACTTGATTAGTGTGGTGTGTAGGAACACCAGTTTATTTTTTTAGCACCCACACAGAACAGACAGCTGGCGCACCGCGAGGAGATATACACTGCAAAAAATGCCATTTCAAGTGCAAATATATTAGGTATGAGCTTACTAATGCTTAAAACAAGCAAAACTGGCTGCAAGTGCAGTAAGTTAAATTCACTTTATAAGATCTCTTAAATTAAGTGCACCTTTACTTAAATGAAGTCACTAGATAAGCCACTTATATTAGAAACAACCCCAATTATATTTTAAATCTAGAAACAAAGATTATCACACTAAATTAGATATAATTTTTGCAGTGTATTACAAAAAGTGTATCAGCTTATTGTTGACCCCACCCTTTACAGTGGAATGAGATGCTTTCCGACCGTATTAATGCCCTTGACCCTTGGATGTGGCACATCTAATCAACGCCACTAGCACTTCCTGAGGTCAGACACGAGTAAAAAAGGTCATGGCCTGAGATCACATTAAATTGCAGTGATTGAGTGCATTGAATACAATTAACATGTTGTTATCCATGCAAACGACAACAAGGATCTGAGCAGTCTCGACATTACTCTTGTTGGGCTGGGCTAGAGTAGGAATGCTTTTAAAATGTGAGCAGGACTTTGTGGACATGAAGTATGTCTACCCAATCAATCAACCTTAGTTCCTGGGGGTTAGATGAACTCACAAATGACGAATTACTACTTTATAAACTCAGTGTAGTTAAGTTTGATATAGTACACTGGCCCGTTTCCACTACATTAACGGTATTTTGGGTATTCCAACTTTGACAACCATTCCATTAACTTCGAAGTTATTCTTAGCACCATGACATTTACACTCAAACTATCTCCGTAGATCACTGTATGGACTGTTGTGGAAAATTGGCTGACCAAAAGACTCTGAGATGAACTGAGTGAATCATGATTGATGATGATGTTTGATGGTAAAATTAGTAGAGATAAGTATAGATGCCAAGCTGTACTATGTAGCTATTTAACCTGAAATGATCCCAAAATGTTCTCTGAATGTTATCCTAATGTTCTCCTAAAGTCTCTGTGTGCTAAGCTTTTCATACACTCATTATCATCATTTGAATGCTCACATTGCGCCACAGACATCCTTGAAGGCCTGGACACACATTTTCAAGACATTAGACTTTAAGATCTCATAAACATAACTGGTTGGAAACAGGTTCATGACCTAGGTCACTCTAAACCTTATAAATGCCTTATTTAAAGAGCAGGCTAACCAAAGTGGAGTTGCCCAGTCAAACAGTACTGGGATTAATCCCTAATATGTTTTTATATAATAGCCTGTATATCCTTGTAAAACCCTACTTGCTTCCTAGTGTTTAACGTACTTGTCCAAAATATCTTTGGATAAAAGAACCCAGTAAATTACATAATTTTAATTAATTCTAATTTGTTGACAAAATAATGAATTGAAACATACAAAAGACCATTGGAAACTGCAAAGATAATGTGCAGTATGAATGTTTGCACTAGAAAGAAAGAATTAATTGAACTTTCCCAAACCATTGCTTATTGTACATTTCAAAGATAGTTGAATGGTCATTTTAGTCTTGCTGTACCTCACTGCTATAGCCTCGTGAGACCATCCTGATCTCGTGAGCTTCAGTTTAATTTCGCCGTGAGAATCAGTCTGGAAATCCTCAGAATCATTTTGAATGTGTCCTGAGTAGCAAGTGCATTTTACAATAAGCGCCGTGTTTATAGCTATACGGGCGTGGTTTTTCAATCAGCATCGTGTTTATAGCTATACGGGCGTGGTTTAGGTGTGCCGGCCCCGTTCCCTCTGTCATCTTCCCTGCTTTGCTCTCTGTTGTGTCACCTGATTCACGACAGGCTAACCCTTCAAAAAGTACAGAGCAAAAGGAGTTAGCCGGTTTGGTGACTAAACCTCCACTTGAAAGTAGCTTTATAGCTAATCGTCTGTTAGCCCTATATGGGATTGGGACAGTATATTATACTCTACTGCAGTGGTCCCCAATCCTGGTTCCAGAGGGCCGCTGCCCTGCATGGTCTTCCTGCCCCAACACACCTGATTCAAATGAACAGCTCATTATAACAACCCATTCATTTGAATCAGGTGTGTTGGGGCAGGAAGACATCTTAAACATGCAGGGCAGCGGCCCTCTAGGACCAGGGTTGGGGAACCCTGCTGTACTGTATGTATATATATATATATATGTTCAGCATCCTAGCTACATCCATTTTGAATGAGACGTACGGATGGATGGATGGATGGATGGTTTGGTTAACATACAACACGCACCTGCATGCTGATGTTGCTTGGGAAAGGAAAGTTTGGGGTCCCTTGCTGAAGCTGCTGCCCCCGCGACCCGACTCCGGATAAGAGGGAGAAGATGGATGGACAACACGCACCACATAACCATTCATTACACTTAGTTACATACCCCATAGTTTTCATATTGTAGTATATTAAGTTCAGAAATTAATATACTTGTATGTTTGACGGCCCTGAGCCAGGCCGATATAACAGTACACAACCACTTGCAGTTGCCTCGCAGTCACAAGTTAGCTCCAGTCCCCATGGAGCAGTCTTCATAATACTGTGACAGGCATAGGCAGCCAGAGATGTGATCCCTAGCCCTTACGACTGCGTGGGCTTTCCCTTCATGTCCCCAGTGAGACTGTGGTGTCCCCGTATCTGGAGCGTGTAGTCGCAGATTCCCTCTAGTGACCTTAAGTCTGTTCTGCTCACATGGAAAATGTCAGCATTCCTTTTTGTGGCCGGCAAAGGCATGTTCATGGTCCTCAAACTGTAGGCCAGGAACTCCCAAGGGCTTTTGGGATGGTATTTTGGGATGGTATTTTGGGATGGTATTTTGGGGTCACGAGAAGAAAATATGAAAATCTAATATATAATCTATATACAACTCTATTTCCCCATACTATGTTGTAGTGTTTCCAATCTAGTAACACTAATAACACATTTTCCTTTTTTTTATTAGCATTTCCATAGTCCCAACCTTTTTTGGAAATGTGGTTATAGATATATATAAAATAGAATAGAAGATTTAATCTAGTATTCAAATTGTTATGCATTACACTATTATTATGTAAAGGAAGTATCTTTATGAGGTCTTGGCACCAAAACGCTAGAGAACCCCCGGTCTAGAATACATCTAAATACATTTACACATTCTCACATGACCTAATTGTAACATATGCTTGGTTTCTCTTCCATGAGGCATTTTGGTGGCGTACTATTGTATTAGACGAACGCCACATACCTCCTGTAACCTATACAATTCTAACTGAAGCCGCACGCATTAATGCACACGCACGCAGACATTCACCAAGTCACTCACGCTCATAACGACACGGCACATAACTCTTAAAGGTGAAGTCAGGGATTCGGGAGAAAATATTGTTGATTTTTAAGATGGATCGAAACAAATACACCTCTCTCTCGCCTTTGGATGCGCCCTCAGAGGCTCCGCCCCCACACATTCATGTGCGGTGCGGCCTGCACCACCGTGTTTGTGTTTCCATTAACGGAGCGCAGGGCTGTGTAGAAACACCAGATTATTTTCCTCAGTATGCACACAGAACAAGCAGCTATCTCGTAAATAGATTTTCACTGAATCTGACAAAAAGCGTGTTAGCTTAAAATCGCTGACTCCTCCTTTAACGGCAGACGTCTCCCGCTGAACACAGGACGGAGCGATGCCGAGGCGCCGCTCCTCTACGGGCACGAACTCAGATGGAGAGATGGAGTGAAACGTCAACTGCCTCCGGATTGGAAGTCGCGGGGGAAGGGGAAGGGGGGATGGGGGGGAATGGGAAAACGACGTGTGTGTGATCCTGTCTCCCGCTGTGATATTCCCTTAGCTGCCAACATCAACTACACTGACGGCCGGAATCAAGAGAATGTCTCTCTCAGAGGCAAAGGAAGCCATTGAATGCATTGCGCGCACACCCTCACACACACATTCATATGTCTGCTTGTTCACTCACACAAGGCATCATTGTACACAGCCTCCTGTACGTGTGTGGCTTTTCGATTTTTGTGTTCATGACACACACACACACTAAATGAATGACATAATGAATGCCTATTATGTCATGAACACACCAAAAAGCCACACACAGCCTACACTGCAATTTGTATGGCTTTCCTGTTACGTACATACGTGCGCGCGCGCGCGTGCGTGTGCATGCCTGTGTGTGTGTTCATGACACAATGTGCACTACCTAATATGTCAAAGGTTAACGTGAGCCATGACCCTCAACATGAAGTGCAATCTAGGCTAAGTGGGAGAGCTAACCCTGTGAGGCAAGGGCAGAATCTTGCAACACCACTGTCTCATTCAGGCCCATTCAAAACACATTACATTATGCTAAGAGGCGTATTGCACATGTTAATGCTCTTCAGTACCAGTGGAAAACTACGTGACTCTTATAATATGTATGTACATTACATATAACCAGTGCCAGCCTTAGACATTCTGCCACTCTATCAATCAATCAATCTTTATTTATATGGCACTTTTCATACAAATTCATGTAACACAAAGTGCTTCACACTACGTCATTAAAAACAATTCAAAATGAGTTAAAAC
>JAODLL010046255.1:17900-20075 GCA_026546735.1 Forbesichthys agassizii | reverse complement strand
TTGTAAGAGCGTCTACTCTCTGCCTGGGAGATCGGAGTTCGATTCCCGGAGGGGGACGGACGATCTCCGTCACACTAGCATTGGTGTAGCCCAGAATATGGTTCCCACTTTTAGTGTGGGGTGCACATACTTGGAATAGCATTCCAAGTCAATATACAGTAGACAACCCTGCATTCCAAAGCATTTCTGTGGATCGAATGGACAATGTAACTTTGTTTAGTTGCAATTTAAAGACTTAAGTTTACCCGAGAAATTCTACCTTTTACATAATTAAACCAGCATTATGAATGTGCTCAGAATACGGAGCTATACCCATAATCTTGGTACGGTACTAAATGTGTAGACAAGGTATAATAAACAACACACAAAAAGCAATGCATGATAATAACACAATAATGATACTATCTTAGTGATTCTGCCAGTAGGCTACCTGGAGTGTTTCTGAATACGGGAATAAATATTGACGTAACAGTAGGACTGGCTAGCTCGTTACTGCTATCATCCAAGAAAGCTAATACTTTTTATAACTTATTACTATTGGATACGCCCAGCGAAAACAAGACTAAAATGTTGGGGAATGGCATTACATGTGGGAAGTGGGGTGGGGGGAAATAACTATTGTTAACACGCTGTTTTTAGTGCCTTACATACAAGGAGAGATTAGACGACAACAAATAGTTGTGTGACTTAACGACCGTACCAGTAGACGGACCAACTTTACTGTTCACAGCTATAATGGCTCGTAATAACATGCCCATATCCCACAACATGTGTGGATCATGATTTAACTCATTATTTCGCCTTCTGGTGTAACTGCTGTGTTAAATATCTTCATCGTTGTATCGCTTTATCGCTGACTGGCATAATAATAGTGTTAATGTTAAGTTGGTTTCTCTTCCAACAGTTTATCATATCGAGTCCACTTTCATCCTACCAGCATATGGCTGCCTGGAATACAAACATACAAATGTAATATTCCTTAAGTATACTCACATGTATTGAACTTCAGAAATAGGATTAAATCCAAACAGAGAAGCCCACGTATTTAGTTGATAATAACATCTCTGACAATACAAGGAGTGTCTGTCTATATGCCTGCATGTCTGACTGGTTTTCGAAGAATATCTGAAAATTGTCCTACGATGCACAACCAGTGGTTTTTGATTTGGCTTTGACTGACATCTTTCTGGCCAGTCAGCTTGATGCCGATCTGTGTGTACTAACCAATATCAACGGGGATACCTTAAATGTGGGAGGGATTTAATGTCTTCCTATTTGTGGTTGAACTGTTCTTCCTCCAATAAACACAATGTATTATACGCAGCCCGACAACCAAAGAGTCCCAGTAGCGGAGGTATTTTGAGTTTTAGAGGGAATCGCTATTGATGACGCTATCAAAACAATAGCACGTTGGATTTGAACCAGCTAGTCTAGTGCAATGAAATAAGTAGCCTGCGATGATCTCATTAACCGTAATAATGCGAACCCTTATTTTTACGAGACAAAGAACACCGGTAGCCTGCACAATAACATGTAAACATGTGCTGGATTGTTTGTTCTTCCAGTCAGCTAATACGTTTTACTAAAACATGGCCTTTTAAATAATTGAAGAATGATATCATTTAGTTTTAGTATCCTGCCCTCCCCTCTTGCGTTGTTAAAGTCAACGTCCTTTCTATATAGCGAGGAAACGTGTTTCGTGTGTGCGACTGTTTGCGTGTGTGTGCGCGTTGTGTAGCCCATATGCTTGTTGTTTACGCTCCCTTAAAATGTAGCTATATAAACCCAGAAATCTATATTATGTACCTTCTCTTGCTATTTGCTCTATCTTTAAATTGATGTTGTTTATATACACGCTATTAGCGCTTTCCCTCCTATATTTAGGCCATTCGTTATAACCTGCTATGAATTGACTTTACCACGAACGCTACAGACAGTCGAGTTGTAAATGCCCATAAATACCTGAACTAACAGCGACATCATGTGGCGAATATACATTATAAACATTATTTCACTGACCAAGGGCAACACATCTCATTATGTGAGATAGATAAGACAAAATAGTGTATTTATATTGAATTTATTTAAATGGCTAACATATTAAATAATATTATCAATGTCAGTAATTTCAACATAAATATTACAATATATGACAACCATGGGACAACTTAACCT
>JAODLL010046255.1:2900-15400 GCA_026546735.1 Forbesichthys agassizii | reverse complement strand
GTTGCAGTTCCTTTCTAATATGGTTTAGGGTACTACTGTTGAGCGGTGAGATCTTGTATCCAAATGGTGGTGGTGACTGGTGCTGCTGAGAGCCCCTCAAAATAACCTTCTAAATCTGTTTTCTTCCTTAAAATGGCAAATGACTGAGGTTCTCTCTCAAACCTTTCTGTAATGTACTTTCTTTGAACAACAATCCTGCGGTCAGTGCATTGTACACCAGAAAGACTTGGCAGCAGCTAGAGTATACTTGAGTCCATGTGGCCCCCTGCTGTGTGTCCAGGTTGCCATGGTGAAGAGCGAGGACACCAAAGTCCGACAAGAGGACCTTAGTAAACTGCTGTACGATGTCCAGCTGCTGCGCACTCAACAGGACAACATGGAGTGTCAGATGCAAGACATGAAACAGTGAGCAGAACCGTGTGTGTGTGTGTGTGTGTGCGCGTGTGTGTTTGTGTGTGCGTGTTTGTGTGCGTAGGCCTGACAGCTGAAATTCCTAGCCTCGTGATGTCATCCATGATCTCGCAAGCTACAATTGGACTTTGCCGCGATTATCAGTCTAGACATGCTTGAAATAGATACACTTCAGTCGAACAACCAGCTCTGACCAACCAAGCAAATTTGTCAATCACTTTTACAAATGCTAAACACTTTAACCAGTTCTGAAACACATTTACAAGTCAAATACACATTTAAAAGTTGTGAAAAACTTCTACCAACAACCGATTCACATTTAGAAGTTGCTATAAACATTAAGAAACTCTCTATGCACATTTAGAAAGTTGGGAAAACCTTTACTCCTTTACTTTAACTCCCGATGTAACCGATAGTAACATAACAATATGGCGAACAGAGCTCTTATCCTCAAAGCCGTAGTACTATGCTTTGCTTCACAATGCATGTATGTGTGTGACGGCACCGCGGAGAACCGCAGAGCGGTACATATTTGATTTGACCTCGAAGTTAGCAAGAATGACTGACCCTGCCTTCAACACTAATATTACGATTGTATGTTCTCAATCCTTAACACACACGCACACGCACACGCACACACACACACACGCGCGCAGAGACACACACATTGATATATTCCACTCGTAAGAAGGTTTAATACAACTGATGCTTGGGTACAACTGCAATACAAGACTAGCAGGCCAGCTCATACTTGTCTACGTAATTAGCTGTGAATGTCAGGAGTCACAGTGAGAGTCCAGTATTCACCCTGAGCTTGAAACCAGCCACCCAGTGCATCACATGACTTCTCCCTCTGGTGGCCATTGTAGCTGAAAATAGCAGCATTGTGCCTGTTGTCACGTCCTGCTGCTTTGTGCTGCATTGTTGCTAATGGCCAGAGAGAATGTTCAGCCTCTCACCTGACGGCACGCTCACACGTAATACAACAAAAGATCTACTTTCATTGTCTCCTCTCCTCCCCTCCACCCCTCTCCACCCCTCCCCTCCACTCCACTCCACTCCTCTCCTCTCCTCTCCTCTCCTCTCCAGGCAGAATGAGGTTCTATGGAGGGAGGTGGTATCATTGAGACAGAACCACACACAACAACAAAAAGTCCTGAACAAGGTCTGTGTTGATGTTTATTTCTGAGTATGCGTATTACAGTAACAGTTTCAGGTAAAAAAATAAAATAATAAAAAAAAAAAAAAATATATATATACTGTGTGTATATATATATATATATATATATAACATCTCAAATCACTTTTTATCATAGACTATGTTTTATCCCAAGTAACATACAGTACATTGATTACAGTACACAGCAGCAATCCCATGGCCTTCAGTACATCCAGTATTTGTGTATTTTGTATTCCTGATTTGGTTTGGCAAATGGCACAACACTATTGTGGAGTGGATTAACTAACCGATTAGCTCGCTGTCTCGACTAAATGTGTCACATAACCACTACTTCTAAAGAACGACTTGCATTATGATCTGATTTGGGGGGAGGGAGTGGGGGTCATGTACTATCTATGATTGATACAGTAATCCTGTAAATGCATTTTATGAGTGTGTACAGACAGTAAGCAACTACCGTATTGTACCTTGTGTCACGTGTGTCATTAGCCGCTATATGTATACTTGTGTGTGTGTGTGTGTGTGAGAGAGAGAGAGAGAGATTAATCATATTGTACTTCTCTCTTTCTCTGCCAGCTGATACAGTTTCTGTTCAGCCAGATGCAATCCAGCACACAGGGATCGGTAGGCCCAAAGAGAAAGCTGTAAGTGCAAGCTCACACACGCACACACACACGCACACATGCACGCACGTGTGCACGCACGTGTGCACAGGAACAACTCAACAATAGTGAGACAGCTGACCCAATGAACAATCCCAGCGCTGTGAATGGACATGAATGCTGAGTCAGATGCACACACACTCACACACACAATAAAGCTACAATGCACATGACCCTGTAGCCTGTGTTACTAAACTGCTGGCTCAGCTGTGTTACCATGTGGTGTGTGAACAATTCCACCGGGAAGGAAAATGAAACAGCCATGCTTGGATCCACACTCTTTGTAGAAGAACGTACAAATAACTATAGCCTTTCATTCCCTATTTAATTAATTTCTTTCCCAGTTGTTTTTCCCAAGTAATGATGGATGTGCTAGCATTCTGACAGATCTACAACAAATCCTCTAAAACATTGTATGACATGCCTACACTAACCTCAACTTGTTATTTTTAACTTTGACCTCACAGGCTAACGTTATGCCAATAGCAATATTAGCATGTCAGCATTAATGGCTGTAACCTCTGCATAGCATACTGTACTATTGTATCTCTGTATGCTACAGGGTTGGGAAGTAACTATTTACTTGTAATTAGTTACTTGTAATTTGATTATAAAAAACAGTAAATGTAATCCATTACAGTTACCAGCTAAAATACCGGAATCAGATTACAGTTATTTAAAAAAAATTACTTCTTAGACTATACTTTCAAATATGAACAGGAAGTTTGCCAAAAATAAATGCATGAAACAATCGGATGTTCTCTTATTGACCTTTCATTAACGTCAATCAATAACTTATATTATAATCTGATCCCCAGCGCAACATAACAATCACAAAAATACAAAGATTTGGTGTGCCAATGGAGTAAAATGCTTTGGATGGTATTTCAAAGAACAATGGTTAGCCGTGAAGTAATCTAAAATTTATGGAAAGTAATCATGTTACTACATTTAGGTAATTACAATCAGTAAACTTTACTGATTATAATTTTAGTTGGGTAACTAGTAAATGTAATGGACTTTAAAAAGTAACCAACCCAACCCAGGTATGCTAATAGTTTCCATTATTGTTTATTTATGCATATTGTATTTAATACCATCTATCTAGACCTCTGATGTTGGACGACTGTTCTCCCAGCCCCCCTGCCTCCAAGTACAACCACAGCCACCCAATGGAGACCCTTGCTGAACCTTTCTACATCCAGTCGGTAAGAAGATCAACATAGTTTAAGTTAATGGCAGAGGATTTATGATAAAGCAAAAAAAGTTTGTTTTATGACTTTTCAAGATGAAATGTTTTCAATATTTTACATTAAATTGTAAGCCTGACATTTCAATTCCATAACCCATAAAACCAACTATTCCATCACTAATTATATTGTTATTCCTTAGCCATCCAATGAGAATGCTTCTTGTTCTACCAGTGGGCTAATAGGGGGACCAATCATATCTGACGTTACTGACATTTCCCAGCCCTCATCCATGAGTCTACAGATGCAGACTGATGGGAACAGGTGAGCTAACAACCAACATCACATTGTGATTACTGGGTTGCTAGGGAGCAGGATTAGGAATGAACTGATTACATGTAATTGTAATCCATTACAGTTACCAGCTAAAATAGTGGAATCATACTACAGGTATTCTTTTAAAATTATATGATTACTTCTAGGACTTTAAAATTTAAAAAAGGGAAGTTTGCATACACACAATGCATAAAACAGCTGTGCTATTATTAACTTTTCATTAACGTCAATAAATAATTGAAATAAAGGCCTACTTTAATATTATCTCCTGAGCAACATAAACGATCACAAAAATAAAAAGATTTGGCTAAATGGAAGAAATCTAGTATGATGTTTCAGATACTATTTTTGTATAAATTACCAAATATCTCCAGGAACACAACGTGATGCAGGTCGCACAGAACAGAAATCCTAGCCTTCACAATGTGTTTCCAATGTGTGGAGGCGGAGCTTAAGGGAGCACGCTATGGCATTGAAGGAAAAGGCGTTATCAAGAGGCTTTCTCCACATTGACTTACTGTACTATACCGTTAAAATCCACAGAGAGAAATGCATGATGCTTATTAAGGAGGAGCCCGTTAGCCCTGGAATGAGAGGAGGAAGAGGAAGAGGAGGAGGTGCAGGGAGACCAGGCGAGGCTCTTCCAATGACCTCCTCCTGCGAGGTGTGCTCCTTGGAGCCACCCATCCTCCCTGTGGCAATGGTACAGTCCGTTCTGGAGGGGAGAAGCTCCCAGGAGGAGAGGAGGCATAAGAGAGGTTCCCTGGACAGGTAGGCAGCCTACTAACCTCACACCCCACTTGTTAGTCACAAGTCCATCTGGGGAGCCGTGCATCCAAACTGATGCTTTCTTCAAAAGATGCTTGGCAATTGATTGGATGAACCTTCTGGTCGTTTTCGCTGTCGGCACACCTAAACTCCACACCTAAACTACGCAGCACACCTAAACTACACACCTAAACTGCGCAGCACACCTAAACTACACACCTAAACTACACACCTAAAACCCACACATAAACTACACACCTAAACTACACACCTAAAACACACACATAAACTACACACCTAAACTGCGCAGCACACCTAAACTACACACCTAAACTACACACCTAAAACCCACACATAAACTACACACCTAAACTACACACCTAAAACACACACATAAACTACACACCTAAACTACGCAGCACACCTAAACTACACACCTAAACTACACACCTAAAACACACATAAACTACACACCTAAACTACGCAGCACACCTAAACTACACACCTAAACTACACACCTAAACTACACACCTAAAACACACATAAACTACACACCTAAACTATGCAGCACACCTAAACTACGCAGCACACCTAAACTACGCAGCACACCTAAACTACACACCTAAACCACACCCGTGTAGCTATCAATACGACGCTGATTGGTAAGTTCAGTTGCTACTCGGACATAATCACAGTGATTCCTAGGCTTTTCTGACCTATTCTCAGGGCGAAGTTAAGCGAAAGCTCGCAAGGATGGTCTCACAGAGGCTAGCAGCCTACACCACAGCACCAGCACCCGAATTTGCCTATATGTGTGTGTGTGTGTGGTGCGTGCAGGGTGGAGGGGTCCAACATAGAGAATGTGGACATGAATCTGGATGATCTGCAGCATCTTCTATTGAGGAGCCATCAACAGAACTCTCTGGAGACGAGTACGGCTGCTTTGGACGTCAGTGCACACACACACCCACATGCTTGCACACATTCACATACACACCTAAATGCACACATGCACTAAACCACTTCTTTCTTTCTTTCTTTCTTTCTTTCTTTCTTTCTTTCTTTCTTTCTTTCCCTCATTTCCCTCCCTAGCCATTCAGTTTAAACCTGCCCCTGACAGAGTGGAACTTTACAGAAATGGAGTCCAACCTTAAATCAGTGAGTTGTATCAGCCACAATGGAAGCAAATTCGTTTTTTAATGCTTATCTACGAAGGTCTCTTGCAAGATATCTACAGCCTTATTAACAAAGCTCTCTTTGGCGCTTGTTCCTTCGTAGTATATGTTTCAAAATCAGGAAGCGGTGTATCCATCTGCAGGCAGTGATGAGCAGCAACTTACAAATGACAGCAGCACTTGATGGATGAAGTACATTCTGGCAGATGCTCTTTCATTACAGTGATAATGGTTAGTAGTAGAACTTCAGCTGTCGTATCTGATTAGCAGTATTACCTGCGTGCAAGCCATGTAGCAGCCTACTTTTGAGTCTTTTTGATTATGCTCCAATTGTAAAATACAATAATGGCCCTATATATGTGATATTAATCTTTAAAATAGCTAGCATTTAATTATGTAATCAACAATTCTTGTGTGGAAAGTAGGCATGGGAAATTATTACTGTATAATTTGAATCACATGTCTAAACGTTGCTAACATGTCATCTGTGTTTATGGGTGGAAGTATTTATGTGATGTGTATGATTATCTGTTTTTCTCAGGCAAAAGGACCTACCGTCTCCCAGATTTCTGGACCTTATTTCCCACGGCTGGCTCCTTCAGTATGGCACTGAAAGAGCCACTTATCGTCATCATTTTCTTTTTGTAAAAGCAACCCACCCACAGAGACTCTGTATTTTGTGGTGAGTTTCCAGCCTTTTGGACCTCCTGGGTAACAGAACTCAACACACGGCAATGGTTTGCACGAGGAACATTGACCTACCTCCTCTAAAAGAAAATATCCTGCCTTGATTGAAAACATATTTATTTTCACATAGATGTATTCCCCACCAATTGTGAAAACACATTCATTGGTGGGCCAAAATGGTGGATGACTTAGATGATATAGTGTTTGTCTCTGTGATGGCAAGATTTTCAGCCATATAAATGGATCTGTGGCATTCTGACTAACACAATTAACCATGAGATGACACAACTACAACTGAGGTGGTATTAATATATTATAGTATCAAATAATATAACTAAGTTCAATATTTTGCTCGCTGTCTCAACCCGGAGAATGCAAAAACTACATTCTGGGGATTTGGTTCCAGTTTGTAAAGCACTTTTTCTTTGTGTTAAGAGAGTTTCTGCTAGTGGATGTGACTAGTAAAGGTGACACATTATTATATGACACAGTAAACTGTATTTGTAGAGGGAGATGGAAATAAAGTATACTATATTTGAATTTAAGATTCTATAGCTTGAACCACACGCAAAATAATCTTGTCAAATTATGAAAAACACTAGCCTAAAGATTGGGAGTGCAAGTTCTGTTCACATTAGAGTCTGTGTACAGGTCTTGAAATAATTACAATAGAAAAAAAAGAAAATATTTTTGGTTACTTAATTTCTTTATTAATAAATTCCTATTTTAAATGGAATTCAAAGTAACCTGTAAACAGGTAGGATTCATTGCTTTTAGAAAACATAAAGGAGCAATACTGTGATTAATACCTGTGATAGAAACAGTTACAGACAATTAATTGATTTTACATACAGTAGACGTATTATGAGACCATAGCTCAAATTCCCTGGAGGAATTTGCCACCTTCATGTACATTCATCTATTAAGTTAAAGGATAAGAGCTACATAAATTGATTGTGAAATTGTGGGCCAGAAAAATGTAAGCTACAGTATGTAATAATATACAATATTGGGACATTACAGTAAAAACATACAGTATTATAAATCAGGAGAAACACATAAAAGACAGTGAAACAAACAACAGTGAAAGAAAGGCATGCATTTGCAGACTGTTGTTTAGCTAGCATATACAAAAGCATTGCAGCCACTTGCCCCATTGCAAATGCCCCACTGACTCACACACAGTACTGCAGATGTACCGTTTACTGTTTACAGATTAACTGAATTGCAAGCCGGTACTTTTCAGCCATCGTCACACAGGGCAGTGGTTAAGATTAATTAAATTAAATCTTAATCTAAATTAATTAAAGTGATAAATATACTCCATGAGGAAATGTCCTAGATCTGAAGATACTTTTTTGTGCAATACTATAACAGAATTGTGAGAACTCACTAAGATGCAATATAATGACCGTAGGAATGTAGGGGCTACCATTACATTGTTGTAGATTATCTCACGTTAAACATGAGCAAGGAGGTAATGATGTTAGTGTGCCTTTAAGAAATATCAAGTGGCAGTTTGTGTTTGCTTTATGAGGGAGTGTTTCTCATTAATTAACGTGCTGTTCAATTTAAATCTGTGATCATGAAATAGTATTATTACTACTGTTAGTTATATTAGTAATATTACTCTTTTAGTACTAGTCCTACTTTATTAATACAAATGACAAAAAAACAATAAATATTAAACAAATGGGCTTGAATCTGGACATTTCCTCTCTGGCAGAGTGATATATTTGGTTGGATGAAACTGTTCATGTCTATATACAAACATTTATGTATCCTGCCCACATTCCTTGATAGCTGAAGCAAATTGCCACCTACGTTTTTAGAACGTGAGTGTGTGTGTGTGTGTGTGTGTGTGTGTGTGTGTGTGTGTGTGTGTGAGAGGGAGAGATGGGAAAGAGATAAATAAATAATTAATGGAGTGTATTGCACATAACATTGCACTAAGAACAATTATTGTATGATTCTGAGCTGTTATTCAGTTAATTTTAGACATATATTTTTTCTTGTTTCTCTTTATTTTATAATATGCGTTCATGAGTTTTATTTCAGAGTGATAACCATTCATTTGCTGTTGTGTTTATAATTTGGAATGTTTTTAAATGCATTCAACTGCACTGGGATTTATTTAATCTGTGTTTAAATTGCATTTACTTTGTCAGGATTGCAGATTAATAATGATATATTTTTATTATATTAAGGAAAGCTGTATCAAACCCTTGCATCTCAAACTGCTCTTTGCACCATGAATATGCAACTTTAGATGCTACGATATAATTGCAGAACAACACAAGAATATGATGTAATCCAACTACATTTATGGCATTTGGCAGACGCTTTAATCCAAACTGATTTACAGTTAGTATACATTTGTCAAATAGTTGGTATCACACCATCAATTGTAAGTAACCATCACAGATCACAAACTACATAAAATTAAACCATGCATGTAAGAGCAACATTGAACAAATGTACATGTGTCTACAACAAGAAAACATCTTCAAACAGGGCAGTTCTTTTGTTGAAGGTTGGTTTTGAAATGAAAATGTAATTTTCTTTTTCTTTTTTTTTACAATGACACCATAGTAACAGAATGTAATGTACTTTGTACATATGAATTATAATATTTAAGTTGTTCAATATCCAATAAAAATTAAGGTTTTTGCAAGTCATGCCTGGTATGGATTTTTAATAGCATTTTTTAATATCACCTGATAATTCAACTATTCAACATAACGTTAGTTCAGGCAAGCCACTGAAGTAAGTAAGTAAGTAAGTAAAATGTATTTATAGAGCACCTTTCACAGATAAAATCACAAAGAGCTTCACATACATATTATAAGTACACCCGCTCCCCAGATAAGAAGATCATTGTTAACCTATTCAACTGTTTATCCTAAAGAGTCACTGAAATAAATACAAGTAAATCTTTGCTATTAAGGGCATATTCTATGGCATTGTCAATGTTAATACAAATGGTATACCTACAGTATGGAAGACCTAATGGCCTTGTGACCGACAATCACTTCCACGCACGCAGGTTTCAGGTTGCAGGACGTGCTATGCTCTCTCCCCACGGGGGTTTTAACAGCGCCTGGGTCTGGGCGGCTGTCCGCGGTCGTATCTACACCTGTTGCTGGATCTCCACAGTTGCTCGCTGCTAATGCATATCTGTCTTCTGCTGCAGCATTTCATCTAATGTTATTATCACGTCCACACAAATTCGCTCAAATATTTTCAAAAAAGAAGCTAATGACACTGCCTGCGTACAATTTAAGTTTTACCTACTGTAATGAGTGGTAGTAATCAAATGTTTTAAAAGTTTTCATTTTTATTATGCAACACAAAAGCCGAAGACAAGGTGTATTTAAAGTCCCTTTGTAAATATGCGCTGGACAGCTCCATTAACAGTTAATTTATTTATTTATTTATTTTATTTAACCTTTATTATGCAGATATTATATTATTGCATCCTACTTGGCGTAGACCTCTTTTTGAAACTATTTGGCGATATTTAACCAATCGGCGTTGCTACAACAGTTTTGATCAGCTCATCTAGCACTACCACCATTTTGATACACGCCTGACGTCAACGTCATCGAACCTGATTGGACCGTCAGCAGGGTGGGTGTGAAAACACTAATGTTAACAGGGTTTCTAGACTATTTAAGATCATTCATCCATCCATATCCATTTATCCGTAGTCGGGTCTGGAAATGGAAGTTTGGGGTCCCCTGCTGGAGTTGCTGCCCCTGCGATTGGACTCCAGATAAGCAGGTGACAATGGATGGATGGATGGATGAAATTTACCCTATGAAATGCGTGATGTAACTAAAGTTGCCTTGGCTTTAAAGCAATTCATAACACTGTTGCATATTTTGACTGAATACATGGTTTTTACTGTTGTTCCCGTGATGGAGTGGATCTACAGTATAGGGCAGGTGGTAAAATAGGCATTGTGTACATATTTCCTTTTCAAATGCAGTATTTAACCCCATTAACATGACCACAACCTGTTTTGTGTACCAAGGACAGGAAACGTAAGAGCCCCTGAATGCGTGAGCTAATGCTGGTACCATAAATGTATTCTAAGAACTAGTGTAACGGTGGCCAACAGGTAGCTGTGCGGTGTTAATCCTCACTCTCCGAAACCTCATAGGACGCTCTGGTGACGCAGGCCAGAGGCCATGGGTTTTTGGCCTGCCTGGTAGGAGCGACCACTCTCTGAGTGGGAGATCGTGATTCGATTCCCCGAGGACGACAGATGATCTCCGTCACACTAGGACACTAGGTGGTTATAAACTTTCATTTCTTCTTTTTAAAAGGAGAATCATTTGAAAGGGTTCTTCATTTAATGTTTGAGAAAGCAGAAGTGCTTTGCAAACACGAAAGCCTGTCTTTATGTCACTCTGCATTATATCAGTTAATCTGTCTCTGTTTTCATTTGTCATTTAATAGTCTGTAAACCTTATCACTGTCATGTGGAGGAACTCTACGCTCACATCCAGTTTCACTGGAACACCACAAAATTGCACAGTAAGTGAAAATTATTATTATATTTTTTACTTATTTGTTTATTTTATTTAATTAGTATTTGTTGTGTGAATTTCTTGAAGTCATGATACGTTTATATATATATATATGTATATGTGTGTATATATGTATGTGTATATATGTATGTGTGTATATATATATAAATGTATGTAGAAAAACAAACATTAATACCATTTATACTAGAATGTGTTTGTATACATAGAAGTTAGACCTTTTTGATATAAATCATTGTGTGCTGTTTTATCATCGGCATGAACATTTTAAAATGAGTTCCATTGGGTTGGGATGTGCACATTCAATGTTAGCGCAATTTACAGATTGCACACTAAAATGTCCTTTTGACCATTGACTAAATAAATAATATATGATGCTCAGTGTGGCACGGCCTTCCCATATTCATCAGGGGCAGGATTGTCTAGTGGTCTAGGTGTTGTTCTCCCAGCTGGAAGGTTGTGAGTTCAAACCCCTGTGATTTTTGATTGCAACTTGCATTGCAGCAATCACTGTGAATGGGTGACTGTGAGGTGAAATAACGTATAGTGCTTTTAGTGGACGGAAGGTTAGAAAAGCGCTATATAAATGCAGTCTGTCTAACTTACTTTCTTCTCTTCTTCAGTTTAATAACTCCAGCTCCGCTGCTGCTCCAGCTACAATGGCGATCTCCTATGCTGTCTTGATAGCCTGCTTTTTGGTAGGCGTCCCCTCAAACCTAGCCGTCGTCATTGACATCAGCAGGAACTACAGGAGGTAAAAAGCCTCCTTGTTTTTCTGGCCATATGCAGCAATGTGTTCATTCCTTGACGTGTTTTACCGTGGTGGTCAGTTTCCAGACTGTCTCTGCTTGAAACTCTCTGGAAAAGCAGATGTCTGTTTGGATAATGGCCAAAGAAGAGTAAATGTAGTCCATTCCGTTCCGTAGAATGTTGATTGAATATTGAGTTTACATATACAGTAGACTATGCACTGTGCATATATGTATACATCTAAGTAGAATGTTACTGATTCTACTTTGTCTATTTTTATTTTACATTTCTCTGTGATGTTGTGTCAACCTGAGTTTACCCTACAGGGGATATAAAAAAGGCATTTCTTATTTTTACTAGCATACCTGACCAATGGCGGTAAATGAGAAGATTGCTTATATATGTAAACAGCTCTGAAAAACACATCTGCATAAAATACACAACATTCAATTATAATAAAGAGCCTGTGCAGTTCTTTGTTAAGATGTTAATGAAGTAACTGTATAGACAAGAGAGAAATGTTGGTGGGTTAAGTTGGCTTTAAGATGACAGGAATACACCTAATTAATCTCCGGTATGGTTTTGACATGAGGTATGGAAGGAAGTTTAAAGGTTATGTAATAAACACTGAGGAAATGAAGAAATGTGTTGCTACTTTGGGGTAAGTATGCTCTTTGCTGGACTGGGCTTGTAGTTCCTAGCTTTTGCACTGAATGTAAAGAAAATCTAATAGTTCCTTCACTGCTAGATACATACCGTACACTACAGTATTATGGTAATGTGACAAT
>JAODLL010046244.1:0-20076 GCA_026546735.1 Forbesichthys agassizii | reverse complement strand
AGATAGATAGATAGATAGATAGATAGATAGATAGACAGATAGATAGATAGATAGATAGATAGACAGATAGACAGATAGATAGACAGATAGATAGATAGATAGATAGATAGATAGATAGATAGATAGATAGATGGAAGAGAAATCCAGCAGATAGTGTGTTTAATTGTATTTATTTAACCTTTACGGCAGATTGGTTAAGAACATGTTCTTATTTGCAAGAATAGCCTGGCAAGAGGAGGTGTCCTCTTGGGGGGAGGGGGCACAAGTGGAAACATGAATAAAACTAACTAAACAGGGGGAAGGAGAGGAGTTTAAAGGGGGCAATAAAGGGTGTGAGCTGCAGTACAAAGGCTGCAGAGGGGTAGGAAGATAGGAGGGAGGGAGAGAGGGAGAGAGGAAGGGAGGGAGGGAGAGGAAGGGAGGGAAGGGAGGCATAAATAGCCAACAGAGGACTTGTATCCTTGCAGTCAGATCTCCAGACAGCCACATCCACTGCTCCTGCCCTCCCCTCCTCCTCTTAGGTGCTGCTCCCTGCTCCTTCGCAGCAAGCCCTCCCTGCCTCTGGAACCCTTGTGACCCAGTGAGTACTGTAGAGATACTTTACATGGCATGTTCTACCCACAGGTTGCCAGGCATGTCCTGGAACAAGCTGACTCATTTGACGTCATTAATGAATACTATAGCTGCACAAGAGAAACGCATGCATTTTAACACACTGCAAATCCTATTTCATACGGTAAACATGTATATGATTCCTACCATGCACCATACAGCAGACTGCCAGGCACGTCCACTCGAACACTGACAAGCTATAATCTACGATCGAGGCCGACTCATTTTACATTATTATCGTACGATGCATGAGAAAAAAGCATGCGTTTTAACACATGCAGGTCCTATTCCACGTGAAATAGTGCATGTGCACACAAAATGCACATACTGTATATCGCTCCAGGTGGCATTATGAGGAACTGCAGGGTTGAAATGACTGGTTTAAAATGTATATGTCATACAACTACATACTTCATTAAACTGTGGTTTATGTGGATATGACACTGTGCATAGGAGATGTTTGACTATACATGAGGACAGCATGCAGTCAGTCGTTGGCAAGCTGAAGGAAAGATATTGTGATCTGGCTAGAACAAAGCAGATCTGCTGAACACTGAACGTTTTTGGAGAATTCTTTCCCTCTGATTCACAAGTCCAAATGGTTAAACCCAACACAGATGTAGTTCACTGTCGCTCCATTCCCTCAGCCGCTCTCTTGCCATCAAACTAAATGAGTGGCATGAGTGGGAAGCAAACTACATAGGCCGATCATCACAAGGTATTTGTCAGAGTTGTGTGGTGAATGTTCATGATGTTGACAGGAGATACGAGCAAGAGAGGATATACATTTTAAGACATTCTCAATCTAGAACAATGATTATAAAAAGCACTAGTACAATGACTATAAAAAGAACCACATAATGCTCTTATATGTATTATATACAGTAGAATGAATATACAGTATATGTAAAATTAGTATGGGGTGTTTTTCAGCCTCTTGTAAACCCATCTCCCTCAGGGTTGGCCGCTCCCCCACGTCGTCATGGAAGCCAGGGTGAACACATTCTCCGCCTGCACCCTGAGTCTGGCCCTAGCCATGAGCCTCTTGGCCCCCGTGGTGCAGCCCGCCCCTGCCCCCATCACTGACGCCCCACTGTGCACAGCCCCAGAGCCAGCCCAGTACAGCCTGACCTTCACTGGCAAGTGGACCCAGGCTGCTTTCCCCAAGCAATACCCCATCCATCGGCCCCCCGCTCACTGGTCAACTCTCATTGGTGAGTGTTATAGGATGGTTGTCCTATTGGTCAACTCTCATTGGTGAGTGTTATGGATGGTTGTCCTATTGGTCAGCTCTCATTGGTGAGTGTTATGGACGCTTGTCGTATTGGTCAACTCTCATTGGTGAGTGTTAGGGACGGTTGTCCTATTGGTCAACGCATTAGTGAGTGTTATGGACGGTTGTCCTATTGGACACCTCTCATAGGTGAGTGTTATGGACGCTTGTCCTATTGGTCAACTCTCATTGGTGACTGTTATGGATGGTTGTCCTATTGGTCAACTCTCATTGGTGAGTGTTATAAAGGCTTGTCCTATTGGTCAACTCTCATTGGTGAGTGTTATGGACGGTTGCCCTATTGGTCAACTCATTAGTGAGTGTTATGGACGCTTGTCCTATTGGTCAACTCTCATTGGTGAGTGTAATGGACGGTTGTCCTATTGGTCAATTCTTATTGGTGAGTGTTATAGACGATTGTCTTATTGGTCAATTCTCATTGGTGAGTTTTATAAACGCTTGTCCTATTGATCAATTCTCATTGGTGAGTGTAATGTACGGTTGTCCTATTGGTCAATTCTTATTGGTGAGTGTTATAGACGATTGTCTTATTGGTCAATTCTTATTGGTGAGTGTTATGGACGCTTGTCCTATTGGTCAACTCTCATTGGTGAGTGTTATGGACAGTTGTCCTATTAGTCAACTATTGATGAGTGTTATGGACGGTTGTCCTATTGGTAAACTCTCATTGGTGAGTGTTATGGTCGCTTGTCCTATTGGTCAATTCTCATTGGTGAGTGTTATGGACCGTTGTCCTATTGATCAACTATTGAGGAGTGTTATGGACGGTTGTCCTATTGGTTAGAATGACAACCAGCACTGGATGAAATGGTAACTGAGTGTTGCACTATGAAGGCTGGAGTGAAGATCTTTTACTCAGATCAGTATCGAGTAAACCAGTTTAAAAGAGAAAAGAAATGCTTTGACATCATTACGGGGAATATATTATATTAGTTACTGCATGCTTCTGAACACTCTCGTCCATTTCTCTCTCTCTCCCCCTCCATTCTAGGGGTGACCCACAGCACGGACTACCACATGTGGCAAAGGGGGACGTTCGCCAGCAATGGCGTGAGGGAGTTCACAGAGCGTGGCGAGGCGTGGACGCTGGTGAAGGAGGTTGAGGCGGCCGGCGAACGCATCCAGAGCGTGTACGGAGTTTTCTCCGCCCCTGGCATGGTGGGGGGCACGGGCCAGATGAACGCAGAGATGCAGGTCTTCGCACGCCACTCTTATGTAAGCTGCCCCAACACCGGGACTGTTCCCGGAGGATATGGGGGACGGGGGGTTCTGATTCCATGTTCACTGACGCCCATTTCACTTTATGAATAGGGTATGGCCATGCTCCATTGGGTTCACATGCATTACTGGGCATACACCTCTGGTACATTTTGAAAATATTGAACAGCCTGTAACCAATCGGCAGTTTTGATCGCCTCATCTAGCTGTAGCACCATTTTGAAACACGCTTGACTTCAGTGTCATTGTACTTAGTCACCCTGATTGGTCTGACAGCAGGATGGCTGTGAAAACGCTACAGAAAACAAGGTTGCCAGACTATAATCAGCAAAAAGTTAGCTGAGAGCATTAGTTGGGCGGAGCTAGACTATCAGGTTACTGCCACACTGTAACAATCATAAATGGAAAGTGCTATTTCATGTCTACTGTAGTTACATAACCCAGAGATACTCATAGCCCCAAGATAGATGTTGGACCTACTTAAAATATTCTTCCAGAGAGATAATTACATAGCAAGCTTCATTGATCTATTTTAGACACATAAAACGACTGAAATTGATGTTTAGTGACAGAAGCATGTCACCATGGCAGGTTCCAGCCAAACCTTTTAAACGGCCTCAAATATTACCAAGCACCCAATTAAATTATAGCATTTTTTTACTGTTAAAATCAATTACAAAGTACATAAACTGATAAAAAACATGTTTATGACAACATGCTACATTTGTTTTTGACTGCCTGAGAATGGAGATAAGGAGGGGAATTGGGAAATGTACTTGGAAGGCTATACCAGAAATAAGGATAGATATATGGACTAATTTTGTTGTAATTTGTGTAGACAAATGGGTGATATTTACATTTATATTCCCTTAAATCACTGTTTGGCTTCGAAACGAGTAGATGAAAAAAACCTGCGCTGAATCACTGTCCTCATGGTCAACGTTAACATCTGAAGATGATTTAGAGTTGATTCTAACCCAATGTCATGACAGAGCCTGAGGTTAACCCATTATCCACCATGTCTCTGTTTCCACCCTTATGCCTGTCTCATTATCCCACCATCTCATCATCTCATCCCCTCCTCCCATCCCTCCTCCAGCTGTCGTTCATGGTGCGCATTGTCCCCAGCCCGGACTGGTTTGTGGGCGTGGACAGCTTGGACCTGTGCGACGGCGACCAATGGAAGGACAGCGTGTCCCTGGAGCTGTTCCCTTACGACACAGGCACCGACAGCGGCTTCACCTTCTCCTCTCCCAACTTTGAGACAGTTCCTCAGGACACAGTCACACAGGTGAGTTAGCTCCGCGCTACGATGTCTATGACCAAAACCTAGCCAAAATGCTAACCACATTGGATGCTTTTTGCAAGTAATGTTGAAAGGCTTCAACAATTAGAGGCTATACACGTAAGCAAAGTGATTGTCAGAGGGGGCATGGAGAGGGGGTTCCATTCTTTCCTGCTCTTAGAAACTAAGCACTTTATTATTTAGGCTATTAGCAATAATATTTGAAAACCGTTATTGGTTATGTGTGTTACCTCTGATAACATGATGCTGTCATTATTCTAACTGAATGTTCTTTTCTTACCTATTAATCTATTGACAAATGTACCTGTAAGTCTCTTTGGATAGAAGCAATTGATACGGTGTACATGAAATATGATTTATTTGCCAAATTCATGAGAGTATCAGTGCTAAATGCAAACCATTTCCAAGCCACCGATACTAAAATATGAATATCATATAAATGTCATTATTTCCTCCCTAGATTACCTCTTCCTTCCCAAACCACCCTGCCAACTCTTTCTATTACCCGCGCCTCAAGGGTCTGCCACCCATTGCCAAGGTAACACTGACCAAGGTCAGGAAGACCAATTTGATCATTAGCCTTCCTCTGGAGCCCACCCAGTCTAACCAACTGCCGGCCGACAACGACATTGAAGACAAGCACATTAGTAAGTCTGTCTGCATCACACTTAACTGCTACCATACTACAGCATTAGCACTGAGGAAACATAGCAAAGTTAATGTGATGTGATTAGTCATCTTAAAGTAATTGGGAAGAGACCACACACTCACAAACACACACACACACACACACACACACACAACTAGTTCCAGTCATGAAACAAGGGAGGTCCACCCACTGGAAAATTCCAGAAGTACATCTGGCATTCTGAAAAGCCTCATGACAGTAATGGGAGTATAGCTTTAAGGAAACAATTATGAAATTAAGAAGTGCACCAATGCGTAGTAACATTAGTACACACACAGTATTAAACTATAGCATGTGACTCCAAATGAGGTGCAGACCCTATATTTTCTATACGTAACACAAACACACCACACAACACTACAACAAACATGACAATGTGTGTCCAATGTGTGGGGCAGAGCTTCTGAGGGATCACCCTGTGGAATTGAAGGGAGGGTGTGTTTTTGCTTTAATGTAGAGTTCAAATATAAACAATTATTCACCAGGATAGCTCTACCTTTAATAGAAACAAAATGCAGCTTTAAGATCAGATGACGCTGATGTGATTGGTTTAGAAACCCCTCTATTTCTCTACATTTTAAGAGAACTAGGCCTGACATTTCAGACAATATGAATTAATAACTTTACAAGAAATAGGGTTGGAAAAAGCATGTTGTTTGCCTGGTAGTGAACTATAGCCTACATGCGCCAGTCATCAGACCCATTCATTCAGCATTGCACCAAGAGTCAATCTCCGTGGCAACCTGTCAAACAAACAAGAGTCCAAATATAAGAGCCCAAATAAACTTTGGGGATTTCCTGCCTTCCCTCCAAACTGGCCTCCATCTGTTTCTCCTGCCATCTCCCCATCAATGCTCTCATATGTCCTCCAGTGGAAATGAAAGCATTGAGATGCACAATAATAGAGAGTAAATGCAATGCTTACATTTAATGTCATAATTGCTTTCAGTGGGTTACCGGTACCTATAGCCTAGTCTGTAATCCAGTATTCCAGTATTCACACTAGCCTGACAGATCCAGTAGCCTGTTCCTCACCCAATCTTTACCATCCATCCATCCATCCAACCATCCATCCATCCATCCATTCATCATTCCTTCCTTCCATCCATCCATCCATCCATCCATCCATCCATCCATCCATCATTCCTTCCTTCCATTCATCCACCCATCCATAAATCATTCACCTATCCATCCATCCTTCCTTCCTTCCATCCTTCCTTCCTTCCTTCCTTCCTTCCTTCCTTCCTTCCTTCCTTCCTTCCTTCCTTCCTCTCACCCTGCACATCCTCCTTCTATCCATCTGGTCTTGAGCTCAAATCCAGACTAAACCCAGTCTGTAATGAACATCAGCGGTTTACAAGCTCATACAGGGTAGACTGGGGGAAACTAAAAACATGATGTCAGGGCTGTAGTATATTTATAATTTTTTTACGGTGGCGCTGAGTGAATCCTATGTTGGATATAATATAAAAACTCTACTGTCCAAGACACAAACAACACGTATCAGTCGTATTATTAAGACCCATGTTCATTATACTGCTTTATTTGACTCTACAGTATGTCATTTTTTACTATATAATACAAACCAGCACTTAAAAGTAACCAACATAATCATTGAAATCCCCTCCAGAGTAAAGTTCATAACAAATATTTACATTCTTAATCTGATTATGATTGTAGGATGGGCAGTCAGTATGATTGTAGTATGGGTACAGTAAAAGCAACATACTGCACACATCTTGGATGTTATTGGTGACCGTAGGCTATAAAGTGGATTATCCTACATTTTCCAACACAGATACCCCGCTGGACTGCGAAGTGTCGGTCTGGTCTCCATGGGGCTTGTGCAAGGGCAAGTGTGGAGAGTCAGTTGTGCACCACCGCACTCGCTACGTCCTAATGCATCCGGCAAACAATGGCGCAGCATGCCCCTTGCTGGAGGAAGAGAGGAAGTGCAGCCCCGACAACTGTTTATGACTAGGCCCGGAACGGAGGGTAAAGAATGAGAAGGAACGGAGGAAGAGGAAACAAAGGAAAGAGCGGAAAGGAAGGAAGGGGCGGAAACTGAGAAGCAACAACAAAAGGTCCACCTAACAGTGAAAAATGTATTTGTCTCCATTTCAAGAAGCACAGCTCACAAATAGCCTGATTTCAAAAGACATCCTGGACGTATAGAGGTTTGGCATTATATAGCTGGTAGACACCAAGTCATTGCTTCCAGATCTTCAAACTTGCTGAGAAAAGACAAAACAAAATTCTCTAAATAGGCTACTGCAAAATAGGGATTTTAAACACAGATAATAGGCCTACTGTATCACTAAATACAGTGTTGGTGAGTAGTACATTAAAAGCAATTAAAATGCAATTAATCACACACAAAACAGTAATTCCAGTTTTGCGAAACAATATTTCAAAATGTGAAATATTGTGACCAGATTAAAATGTAATATTACAGGCAACAGTTCTGCTTGAAGCAGATTTTAAATCACTGCAGTATATTCAAACATATTAAATAACTATGCAGTAGCCAATTTTGTATGTGTACTGTGGCATAGTGGTTGCTTGCTGAAGACAAATGATATATTTATTGACAGGATTTTAACCTGTAGTGTACAGCATATCGAATTTTACAATAATATCTCCAAATATTTCACCCTATTGAGATATTACAGTATTTCTCATTCACTTTGGTACATTTTTCAATTCAGTCTAAACAGTTGCAATCCAGCTTTTCTCAAAACAATTCGTACAAACAGCAAAACACAATGTATTTCCGTCAAAAGCTCGTAACTTGCTCAAACTCCTTAGTCTAACTCTCAAAAGCACATTTTACGTCAATTAACATGTCATTGCCATCAGAATGTCAAGTCCTTGTGTCGTTGTTGCCATACACAATGCTCAGTTGTGTCAAAATGCTAAGTCATGTTGTCAATATAAAACTACATTCTGTTGGTATTGTCTGATGTAGGCTAACCTAATGGCTTTTGTTGACAATTACAGTATTGAAAATGTGCAAGGCTGAACCCTTACTGAACAGAATTTTTAAATTTCAACAGTACAAAGTCACACATTGCTTCATGTGAGATTAGACAGAATTCACATGTTTGATTTTACAGTACTGTACTTTTGGTCTGCCAACAAATTATAGTGGCATTGTGATTCACACAAAACTATTTCATAGCACAAAAAAGACTCAGTCTTTTCTTAGTCGCTTTGGTACATTTTTCGACTCAGTTTTACTGTACTGTAACACTTGCAAACCAGCTTGTTTCTTACGAAAAGATTCGTACAAACATACAGTAATACAATGTATTACATTACTGTATCTGCATAAGCTCATAACTAAACAAAAGTCCTAGTCTATCCCTCAAAAGCAAATGTGTACGTCAATGAACATATCATTGTCATAAGAATGACACGTCTTTGTGTGTGTGTGTGTATGTACACAGTCTACTATAGCGTATTATTATATATATAGCGTATTATTATGTATATATATATATATATATATATATATACATACATACATATATATATATATATATATATATATATATATATATATACAGTATATGCAGTCTTATATACAGTATACAGTATACCAATGATAGCTTGTTCAACAATTTTGCATGTAATGACTTGAACTAATGAACTAATCTAGATGATTTGGGGGTTAAGACTAATCAACACAGCTCTAGTACAATATATTTTGATCAACATGCCATAAGTAATTGATAATGTAGGAAATTGCAGACAATTGTACATAACCATTTGCATAATTGTGCCAAAGCATTTGCAATTTGTTAAATGAGAAATTGTTTTTATGATGTTAGTAACTTGATGATGTGGAGGTTTAACAAGTAGTTTTGAGAATTTAAATTCTGATCTGAGAAATGTACTAAAGTGACTGCGAAATACTGTAATATTATCGGAAATTTTGGGATGTAACTTTTGTAAAATAGTTGACTTAATACATGTAATGCTGTTTATATGTCTGCATTTTCTATGTATAATAAAGTGTAAAGGGAGTTTGAGGACACAATACAAGATTTTATTGCATCAGAAAGGCCTAAATTCAGAATATGTATTGAATATTAAATTAGTGTAAGAGTTAAGATTGTATTCCTGTGTAATTTTTAGAACTTAATGATTCAGGTCAGTTAGTAGTTCAAATCCAATGTGCCAATGCATCGTTATGCAAAACCCTACAACCACAAGGGGCTCTGTTCTGTGAGCTTTGCACATAACAGTTTGATGTCATTAAATAGACAAAAAATTAGATTAAACATGTTCCACAAGCCTAAAATGTAGAATGAATAAAAGTAGTGACACAAACAATACCATGAACTGAATACAAACATAACCTCAACATTGTTAAGTGCTCTCCTCGCACGACTGTACATCGGCTAACATCCACTGTTGTGCAGTATACGGTATACATCCTGCATCTTACAACAGACCAGGCTCCACAGAAAATGACCTTGTTCACAGAAGAGGGTTAAAAGGGTTCTGCACATGTGCTCTACTGAAAAGCGCAAATGTGTTAAACAGATAAACCACAGATGATTCTCAGAACAAGCCCATGCCAAAGTAGGACAGACAAGACACCATGCTGCCTATATAGCCGTCGGAGCCAAACCTTTTGAGGTTCCTTCTGCTTCATATAATACTCTGAATACTCTTGGCTCCATTTCATAACAAGGACAAATGAAAGGAAAATGACTGAGATAGTGCCACCGGTCCAATAGGAAAATATACCATATTTGGGTTTACTTAAAATATGACATAATTTGCATCTAGCAGTTTAACAACTCTCTTATTGGAACTATTCTAGTTCCGACAAGAATGTTACAAGAGTAAACCTCATCAATGCTACTAATGTATACTGTAGAGCATATGAAATAGTGTTGCCCTATGCGGTGGTCATCTCACAGAAGTCACAATAATCACAAATGTCTCTAGAACATTTGAACATCAAGTTACCGGCACACACGGCAGCATTTCAAGCAATAATCAATATAATTATTATGTTCTAATGTCCAGTATTAACTGTAGATGCTTCCATTACGTACATCTGAATATGTCCAGAGTATGAGTTTCTGGAATGCTAAACACTTTACCTTGGCACTATAGTGTAGAATAGACAGAGTATGGTAATCAACACTCATATTAATTTCCTTGCTGTACAGTCTAAGGGTTTAGTCAGCTTCGGTCTTTACCAGCCTTGTGACTAGCTACCAGGTTAACCAGGAGAATGGCTAATCATTCACAGCAGCATCTGTAAGATTCTCACGCCAAAATCTTCTCTGTTTAAGCTTGCTTTACATTACAGGCTAGAGATTAGTCTAGAACACTACATACAGTAGACACGTCGTCAATGTCACATAGTATAGTGGGTTTGAAGATAGTTTCATTTATTTTATAACTTGCACCAGTGGATAGAAATGGCATTTCGGGGAATTTGCCTCTCTCTCCAGTGTTACCTGGTGCTGGCAGCTGCTATGTATTTTGATCTGGGTGAGCAGGAGGAGAAATGCATCATCGAAGAGATTCCTGAAGATATACTTGTTACTGGTGAGTCCTGGATGGAGAGACAACGAGAGGACAAAGAAAGAAAGCAATTCTTATTAAGATATGTATTTTCACCTTAACAAGAGTTAAAACAACAACATATTGATATGTTATTATGAACTGTTCAGAAACATATTGGTTTCCGTGAATGTATCTCTCTAATTCAATTCCAAAAGCTACAGTTACAGTTAGCAAACAAAGCATGTTAGAGACTTGGCTCACACTTCAGTGTAGAATTTAGCTCACTAATAAACACTTAGGAACTATCACACAATAATCTATAGCTGTGATAAAGAGACACTGATGAAACTAGAAATTAAAGCACAACATTGAAACACACAACCTCCATTCATAAATCTATATCTTAATTTAACCTAATAGACAGTTATCAGAAGTAGTTTATCATTGCCTGTAAGTGTCTGTGTGTGTGTGTGTGTGTTACAGGATATTTCTTGTTGCAGCCGTGGGATTTGAAGACAAAAATGAACACCCCCCATCTGGGCGTCACTGTAAGGGTGCGAGACCCCAATTTTGAGGTATAAGACTAATAAGAGAGGCTTATCACCTCAAAAGAAAGGAATGGTGCTTGTTACCAGTTTGAGCTTTAAGCTCATTTCCATCTGCAGTCCCTGAGCAAGTTTACATAAGAGTTTCTGTTCTTTTTGTCAGAGGCGCCACACATTAGCATTGAGAGCCATATTAAAAATCGGAACATATCGCCTTGCCACACAGTATCGCAAAATTTCACAATATATGGAACCATGGCCCCTGTATCGTGATACGTATCTTACCGTCAGATTCTTTCCAATACAGAGCTCTACAAAATGCCAACAGAAATCATGCCATATTGGTTTTGAACTGTAGTTTAAACAGGCTATTCTTCACTCTGCTCCAGATGTTGATGTCCAAGCGTTTTGGTAAACATGGGAAATTTACCTTCACATCTCACGCCTCTGGACAGCACACGCTGTGTTTCCAAACCAACTCCACCCGGTTCTCTGTCTTTGCCGGAGAAAGGCTGGTGAGACCTGTGCACACAGTTAAATAAACACACACACACACACAAATAATAATAACACTATTATTGCAATATTATTTTAAAGGTATCAGTAGGCTATGCTTTTATCAAAGGAGAGGGCAGTTTAGTACCTGTATTGCATTATAGATCAGTCAGATGTTAGGCAACTTGCTCTTGGATGCTTGTAGACCCACCGCTGACAACCTATGACCTTTTGCCTTCCTGCATCCTAAAATAATACATATACATAATACTATACCTAACTCAAAACGTAAACAAAACATTTAAGTAAATAAAACATCTCTCCCTCGCCATCTGCAGAAACTGCATTTGGACGTCCAGATGGGAGAACACGCCATCGACCGCACTACTGAGAGAACCAAGGACAACATGCAGTGGATGGAAAGCTCTCTCAGCCACCTCATAGACCAGATGACGTACATAGCAAGGCAGCAGGACTACCAGCGGGTACAGTATGACTGAATGCAGAAGATTGAAAATCCCTTGAGCTATGTGAGGAACTCCTTCATTGGAAAGATGGTCAAATGTTTTAGTCATATTCAAATTGAGCCTGCCAACATCCTTTCATCAGCTGATAAAATATTTTAACCTAAAATCTTTCCCTGCCTGGTCATTTTCTATATGATAGAAAAACCTCTGAACAAACTCCTGTTTGAGCAAATGTTCTCACCGCCTGTATACATCTTTCCAGAATAAAACACATTTCATTAACTAGAAAAGCATGTTTTTCATTACAGCACCTCTGTGTGTTCTTGTTTCTTGTATGAGAACATCTTTTCCTTTTTCCCTCCTCGTCCCTTGTAGGAAAAAGAAGAGATGTTTCGTCAGATCAGCGAGGACACCAATAGCAATGTGCTGTGGTGGGCCATGGCACAGACTGCCATTTTACTATCAGTTGGTTTCTGGCAGATGAAACGACTTAAAGACTTCTTCATTGCCAAGAAGCTTGTCTGATGATGAATTTAATGTGTCAACACGTGGCTATACTTGATGGGTTTACAGTGTGTCCTGTCTACAACTACTGTAGGCTACTGAAAAATGAACACACGGCATATTTCAAGGCAGATGTTTTTTATAAGATTGCTAAAACATTGGTGTGGTGGAAATTGGCCTAGCCTAGAAACTTGCATTTTATTAAAGTGATGTTAGGCTGTGCAAATTACACAACATGCAATGAAGAGGTAATCTCAAACAAATACACCTACTTAGTGAAATACAAGATTTATCAAACCCAATTATTTGTACAGTAGCATATCATATGGCTTGCAATGATTGGCAAATTAGGGACCGCTTTGATTCATTGTAATAAATAATTCATTGTAATAAAATAATATTTGTAAAGGATAATGTTTTATATTTTTTAATTTATTACGTGAGTAAATGTAATGTGCATGCAAATTTTATCTTTCTTTCTTTTTCTGCCATTTCAAATATATATATAGCCTAGTTTAAACAGAAGAGACCGAACCAGTTCAGAACTGATCAGAACAGAGTAGACCTAATAATGGCCTACTAGGCTACTGTAGTTTTGTAAAATATATCGAGTCACAAACGTACGGTACAGGTGATCTGCAATGAATATGTTCAATATAAAATTATTACATGTAATCATTGATCAATAACCACTGGGTAAGAGACCATGTTTCTACAACATTTACAGTTGTCCTTATTACCATGTTTTAAACATAATAAATAGACAGCAATTACCGTGGCTTGCTTTTTCACACATCTGTTAAGGTATCATATTGTATCGTACGTATGATACGGTTCTGAACAGGTGTTGTGCCCTTGATTGTGTCCCCGCCGTGGATTGGCTCCCCTTAAAGTTCTTAGTGGAAACATACTCTATAATTGTTGCTATAGCCAGCTACTAGACCATAAGTATTTTAACCATTAAAATTACGAGTTCAGTGTTTTATATAAGATAATAACTGGTCTAGTAGACGCACTCAATGCAAATAGTATCCCAATGCCTAGTTTAGGTTTAGGCAGACCTAGAATGGGTGTTATGTTATAGCCTTAGCTTGAATAAACATATAACGTTAGCAGTAATGTAGCATTTATTTATTTCTGTTATGCTACAGCCTAGCTAGAGCTACGCAATGAGAAAGCAGTAGTTTAGGAGTAAATATAACTAATACAACTTAATATGGATAATTATCAAGCATGATGGTAAAGACATCCTTAAACTAAACTTTTTAAATCTAAAAGAAAATGACGAAACATTCTGGAAGTGAAGCGTAATATGCGCGATCCCATCAAGGGGACCAAATCCACGGCGGGGACCCAATAGAAGGCACAACATCATATCACACGTTAGCTTAGGTAGCTTACTCTTCATTAGAGTTAAACTATAACAAAAACTAAGGTTTATTATTGCACTCCGATTTTGTAATTTATATATTTCCAATAGTACATATTTAGCGTTTGTTTGAAAAGTAGTATCTTATTATAAAGGGAGTTAGGATGTTAGACGGCTAATGCTAACGTAAAATATGATGTGAGTGAGTGCAGCAGAACAGTACGGTACCGTAGGACTACCGTACCAGCACTGTACTGTAATTCTCTTTCAAACTGTTTGCTAGACAATGCCCCATTGGATCTGCTGTAACTCCTGCTTCCAGTCTCCCAGCCCAGAACGCAAACTAGCAGTCACATCCTGTGGTCATATCATATGTCAGGTCTGCTTTAAAAAAGGTATACAAAAACTTGTGTAGTGATGCTACCGTTACGGTACCCATACAGTATGCTTGGCCATTTCATACTGATCTTCAAGCAGCATAGATATGAAGATAAAAAACATTAGGAAACAGGGACCTCTGCTGGACTTTATTTAACATTACCAATGTTATAGTTATAATGCTGTACTGTATGTCTGCAGTTCAGCTTCTTGTGTTTGTGGGATACAGGATTACGTTTATTCATGTATTCACTTTGTGTAGCCCATGCTTACCTTCTAATTCCGATTATATATTTGAGTTACATTGCATAGAACTGGTACTGTATGTCAATACAAAAAAATGCTCTTAGAAGAATACGGCCTTTATTTTTTAGGCTGCCAGTAATTGTAGTTTTTAACAGCCTAAATAATGTATATGCCCTATTCAAATATTAAAAGATTTAAGTTGATTTGGATAAAAGTGCCTGCAAAATGCTGTAAATGTAAATGTAAAATGTATTTTTGTTTCAGGAAAACCAGGGGACTGTTTAATATGTAACACCAAATGCCAAGTATCTCCTCTTTCTGACAAAGTAAGCATCACAACATGATGTTTTGGTGGAAATGTCTTTCTTGTTCAGTATGCAACCATAAGCTTATCTTTGAACAGAAATGGCATTGTTTATAGTAAAGATGACAATGTTTTAATTCAGAATATGATTTCATAGAGCAGCTCGGAGGTAAAAGATCTCTTCTCTGATGTCAACACAGTAGCAACCAAACACTTGAGAGATATCAGCCAGGTTTGGGTATTTTCCATCTGTCTAGAACTGGAATTTCTGTAGTGGATCAGCTTTTCTAAGTTTATCTAAAATTTTACATGCATGTATTTTATGAATAATGCATATATACAGTATATATTTTTAGTTTGTATTTTATTTGATTTTATTTGATTAACAATGATATTTTAATGCAGATTATAATCTGGTTCATTGCTCTTCTTAGGTGATACTGTTTCAGGCGAGACAGCAGAAAAGACTGTTAAGTCACTACCAGCAGAGGGTATGCTACACTCTTTCCTTCAAATTTGGTTTGTTGTATGTTTGTGTTTTGAAGCTGAAACTGACTTTCTGTATGTAACAATTAAATATCTATGAAAATATAATAATGATAATGTATATATCAATGTGCCCAGAATGATAAACTGGAGGAAGCTTTGGTCAAGATGAAACAGGAAATGCAACAAATGTCCAAGTAAGTGTATTTCACAGGATCCAAACAGGATCCAAACAAACACTGGTAAAGATTCACAGTGCATGGGTTTTAACTGCACTTTACTAAACTATTACAGGAAGATGAATGAACAGAGTGCATACATAGGCAAGCTAGAACGCTCCCTGCAATATCCAAGGTAAGATACACAAGCCTTTTTTTATATATTCTATTAATTATTTAATAATTACCTTTGTTTTATTATCTTTACTACAGTAAAATGTTTCTATATTTTATAGACAATATATTTAATAAGCAACTAATTTGTGGGGGTCAAGAGTCAGAACATTTACAAATCTATTCACTGGCAATGGCCACTAAGGCATCTGTTCTTATATCTTCCATCTAATGAACTCTTCTGTAGTCACTAATGATGGAATCCACTCCTAGGATGTCTTCTCAGTGATCAGGGCTAGCAGCTTGTTTTTACCATGAACTGAGAGATGCTCACTTCCTTTTCAGTGCCAAATCATTGTCACTGTCCCAGATTAGTCACAGTTCCCATGCATCAAATGGTCAACAATCGGGTAAGATCATCTCTTTGGGTTTATACTAATATACTGTATCACAGTCAAGTATAGTGTTTAGACACACCAAAGTGATGACAATAGCGGTAGTTAAATTGCAATTCGATACAATATCATAAATGGGGAATGTTAGTGTACATACTTTTTCCAGACACCTTCACTACAGACATATATATTCTAAGAACATATCATGTTTGGGATTCCAGTTTTTCTGTTTAATTTATTCTAGAGTACTTGACTGTTTTAGTTTTTTTACTGTTTCAGTTCTGCGGATTCCATATAACTCTCCTATGTCTCTGTCACGGCACACATCATCTTCTCATCTGTAAGTATTTCACCTCTCTACATCATTCAGTCACTCTCTAGCCATTGCTAACTCGCTGTCCATCTGTATTTGTGCTCCTTCATTTATTTACTATTGTCATTCCACTGATTTCTGCCTGCCTTTATACTCCATATGTCAGTAGTAACATAACAATCCACTGAGCAAGAGGCAGAGAGTGAGAGTGTAGTAGAGGTATTTCACAGTGCAAACAATCTTTATCCTAGGTTTAGCCCTGCTGGCTTAAGTTAGTTTTAGCTGCTGTTTAGATTTGCCCTGCCCTGCGGCTATTAGGGAGGAATACGCACACACATACACACACGCACCTGCATAACCTAAGCACTAGTTTTGCTCACTAGCATGACTGAGAAATACTTATTCAACACTGGATTGATTAACTGACTGACTGACTGAAATATCGTATACAGGTTTATATTTTGTTTAATTTGACCCAAAGTGAAATTAGGTAATGTGTAGGCTATGTATGAAGACTATACCTTAGTAAGAATAGAACCATTATTATTATAATCAAAATATAATCACAATATGCAAACATAATCAGCAGTCTGATGCTGAGACAACTGAAATAGGAACAAATAGCATCTGTTTGCTCCACGCAGGGGTGAATCCGTGCAGGATGAACTCAATCTGTTTCGCAAAGTAAGTTTAGTGTCCACTCTCACTTCTAAAATGTATGTCTAATAATGTGTTGGTTGTCACACACATTGTGGACAAACTGCTTTTGTGTTAAATAAAACAAGTCAATTGTGCTATTTCATCCATATCTGTGTCATTGCTATCCATTTCAATTCACGAGTGAAACACTCTCTTTCTCTTTTTTTTGTGTCTGTCTTTTCGTGTTACTCTCTTCCCCAGCCCGACCCGGTCCCCAGACTGTCACTGATTAGTCCTCCTCGAGACGGACGAATGGGTATGTGCTTTAGCGGTCCTCTCACAAGGCTAGCAAACATTTACTACTCGATAAAGGCGGACACTCAAAAGCTCCACTGATTCAATGTGCTTTTAGAATAGTCAGTGCTGTCGAGAACGGCAATGCCCCCCAGTATCATAGACTGCACTGCTTATATTTTAAATGTTAAAACTGGTAAATGCAGTTATGTAGTGTTACTGTAATGTAACAAAAATGTTATTTGGAACAGTAGCTTGTGTCTCAAGCCACCCAAATGCTTGTGAAATATCCGGTAGTATACCAGATGCTACACATGCAACTTCAAGCACATACCTGTCAGGTCCCTCCTTTACTGTATGCGGTGTATTCCCCTGAGGGCCCTATCTGCGGATTATCACTCGATTATGAGCTGACAGGTGCTGTCTGGAGCCTGTACGCAATCAGGTTACTGGTGTGACCTGATTGGCTGCGGTGTGTTTGTATTATTAAAATATGAATAATAATAATTATAACCTTATTGTAGTCAGAAGAGGATTGATCAAGCTGTGGTGAGGAGATACAGTAATACTGAGCCCCCTTTATCCTTCTGCGCGACCCAGGTACCATCGCTCAGCGAGCTGCCAGCCAGAGTCTGTTGGTGAAGAACTCCACACGCTCGGCCACAGTCAGGTGAGTGATGCGTGGACCTAGATAACTGTGCTACGGCTACATGCGGAGGTCCCCGTGTGTGTGTGTGTGTGTGCGCGTATAGTCAAGCCCTCACCTCCTGCCCCCTCTCCTAACGCCCTCTCTTCTCCTATCCCCCACCTTGCTGTCCTCTCCCAGCCGTTTCCAGGGATTGCCAGTGACCCCGGACACTGCATACGGTCGCATCTCCGGGTGGGATTCCCCCATCTTCAGACCTCCGGTTGTCTACAGACACTCCCCTATGAGTTCCCTGGTCTGCACCCCACCGTAGCGCGTGCACGCACACATACGCACAGACACGCACATGCACACGCACGCACAACACCAATCCATTTACCTATATCAGACTTGGTGAAAGCATTAGTACATTACGTGTTGCTCATAATTGTCCCTCTTCTGAAACAACTGAAGTAGTTAATGAATCAGATGCCTCTTGGACCAGCACACACACACACACACACACACACATATAGCCTTTCAGTAGACAGGTGTGGTTTGTGGGGGCATTAGTGTAACCCAGACTCAGAGACGTGCTCTGTGAACCATATTTGTATGAGACTGCCCCGCCCGGAATACAACGCCGTGACAGCCAGTTTGTGGCGTGTCCTGATGTGACGGGCGTGCTGACGTGTTAATAACCCAGGCTCAAGTATATTTCACTTAGTTTGTGTGCCAACCTGCTAGATCATATTGCATGTTGTCTAACTAAGCACTGTACTGCTGAATGTGTTCCAGTCAGTTCCAACTAATTAAATTGAGACCTAAACATGAAGTCATTGATACAATATACTGTACGTTCTGTACATGCAATATGAACCCCTTTTAATAAATATTTTGTAATGATGCAACCAGCCAACAGTGACTTATTATTCAACCCTGGCATTGTTGATCCTGGATCCTGGTCCTGGAGACTTCACACATTGTACCACTACTGTGTTAATTATCATGTTGTCAAGATGACTTGTTAATAGCTGATTCCAAGGTCAGTTGTTGAGTCAACCCTGAACCATACTGGACTCTAGCTTGAGGCATAGTTCCATGTCACACTCCATACATTGGCACCTACTCAAATCAAAACAAGGATTTTGTATGCAACAAAAAATAAAACATTTGCTCCTAAAGATGTGTTTAAAACTTCACTCCGCAAATGCAGACACCAAGTGTTTTTTAAAAATTTTTTATGAGAGTAATACAATATCTCTTGAAACACATGCACACACACACACAATTTCCTGAAGTCATTGCCCAAAGGAAAATTTGACACAGGCAATATTGAGGACACCACGATGTGTCCAGACAGGTAGACCACAATCTCTTTTGTTATTTTATTTCCCCTGGTTACACACACACACAACACACACCGTTTCGCTTAGTTGATAGGGTGGGGAACATTGCCGGTGCCTATTCAAGGGGGCTCAGGTGTGACTATGCATGTGTGCATGTTGAGAGCGAGTGCATTGTATGAAAGTGTTTGTGGGTTGTGTGTGTGTGGGTGTGTGTGTGCTGGGCTGGGACATTGTACCGGGGCAGTAGGCCTGATCTCCGCTGTGTTCCGGCAGAGTCGAAGTTGTTTCCTGTTGTTTTCTAAAAGGGCCACTTGAAGAGAAAGGGCTGCCCGAGGCTACAACGAGCTGTCATTGTGTCTCGGACTGACTGGTAGAACGTTCCGTCAGACTAATCTGTCCTTCACACACATGGGAACCTGCAGGCACAGCCACCCACGCACGCACAGCCACGCACGCACACACACACACACACACACATTGAGGGGATTTGTTGTACTCTGTTGCAACTGAGTACAGTATAATAAGTATTTATTTTCGTTTTATTGAATAACTTCAAAGTGCAGGCAAACCTTATGCCGGTCTTTCACTGGGACGGACTCAAACATAAACTATCTATCTATCTATCTATCTATCTATCTATCTATCTATCTATCTATCTCTCTCTCTCTCTCTCTCTCTCTCTCTC